>CAJVPV010003436.1:0-11299 GCA_910591835.1 Acaulospora morrowiae | reverse complement strand
AAGACTTACTATCTATAAACTATTCTAGATGCATGTTTTGCTATATCGATTTGACTCCATATTGGCTTGTTGCTATTAACTTACCTTGTGGTGTATATCAAGGCTAACATGCCAAGGCTCCATTAGTGTTGTTATTGTATGAATAATAAAAGAAATTGAAATTTATTATGTTTTTTCTCTGGTCCAGCCAGTTCTCTAAAAGTTTTTCTTGTAGTCTTCTTGCTTCTTCCATTCTTTCGAGTGGTAACCAGTGCTGCCCTGTGTGTGTAACTTGGGTATCGACTTGGAGTCTTCATTTTTTCCTCTTTTTTCTTTTCTGCTTATGTTTTCTTCTTTTTTCCATTGCTAAAATCTCTCACATCTGTGGGTCCAGAGTTTTCAGAGTTTCTCTGTTATTCTGTTTGTGACTGTTTTCAGTGTATCTTTAATTTTTTTCCTGTTGATTTGTCCTTTGATTATGTACCTAATGGTTCTTTCCAAGTCATTGATAATGAATTCAAATTGTTCCCTTCAATTCCTTCTTCTTTCTTGTATTTCTATTCTGCTTGCTATTTCTTCTTTTAGTATTTGTAGGTATGTATTTCTAATCTTGTCCCTGTAGTATTCGCTGAACACGTGTTCTGTGGTTTTCCATCTGTTACACCAAGAGCATATTTTATCCTTGTATATTTCTAGCCTTTTTTTATTTAGCTTGTTCTTGGTGGGAAGCTCTTCATTGAGAAGTTTGTATCTGAAACCTTTATTGTTATGATCTTGTTGGTTGATGTAAAAGCTTGTAATCTTTGATAGTGACAGGCTTGCCCATATCCTTCTCCAATCTATTATTTTCTCATCACCTGTATTTAGCCATGCTTTGTGTCTCCTTTGTGTTGCTCATGTACTGATCCACTTGCTGTTTTGCCATTGCTTTATGAATCTATTGGTTCCTATGTTCAGGTCTTTACCGTTCCATTGTAGCATTCCTATCATTCCTTTTATGTATTGACAGTTTATACCTATAATGTGCGTATGGTCGAGCTCGTTGCCTTTCTTGATTAGTTGGTCTGCACAATTATTGTATTTTTCTCTTGTATGTGCTTTGATATTGTTCAGTATTGTTGTTGCTATCCTATCTCTGATTTTCTCCTAAATAAGTGTTGTTATGAGTATATTTGTTTCTTTTGCTACCTTTTGTTTTACTGTAGCTTTTGATTGTATTGCCTGAATTGCATACTGGCTATCTATGAATATGGTTGCTTCTGTTTTTGGATTGAGGAGTGTTATTGCTATCAGTATTGTCATTAATTCTGCTCTTGTGGATGATAAAAAACCTTCGCATTTGCTTTTGAATTCTATTTTTTCAAGTGTTTCCTTATTGATAATTATGCTACCTACTCCTATATAAAATATTTATTGAAATATTCAAAGAATTAAAGTATAATTTTAAAACACTTTCAAGGTTTTTAAATTCTCGTTTATGGTTTTCATTGTCTTTCAAAAGATTTTGAAGTACTTTATTTATCAAATCATTTAAATTTTTTGATTCGAATTTCCATAGTTTTTTTGAAAATGTAAATACTTTTGGAAATATTGTTCGATTTTTAGAGCTTTGTGTGATTTTGTTAATTATTTTTTTTCTTTGATTCTAAAAATATATAATATAGGTAATTATTTTTGAAGGCGACAAAAATACTGGATGTGATTTTTTTGAACCCAACTTTTAAACAATACATATTTAGTATAAATTTTAGAATCACACCAGAAAATTTCCGGTCTGCCTTCAAAAATAATTATCCATATTGTTAGATATTTCAAAAATTTGTTAATTAATTTATATACTTACGTTTTGCATTAGTTGTTCTTTGATATTTTTTTTATTACTTAAATGATAAAGTTGTTTAACATGTTCCTTGTAGAGACTTTTGTAAGTTTCTGAAGTAAATCCATTAATTATTCCATACTTTTGAATAGATGAAATTATATAATATATTCATGAATATAATTTTATAAGTTTTAGTTGTGAAGCTGAAAATATTTTAAATATTTTTATAAATCTTCACATTCATATATTAATAGACTCCTATAATAAAAATATAATTTAATTATTTTATAATATAATTAAATAAACAATTATTTCATGTCTCAAATTTTTTTAAATTACTTTCAGAAAACTTCTTATATCTACTAATTATATATATTTTATTCCATTCTTAATAAATTATTGACAATTCTTTAATATCTATATTCTGTATACTTTCGTTACATATATTATCCATTACAAAAATCATAACTTTTATTAGATTTTTATATTCATCTGCAGTTAGTTTTACAATAGATTGAATACCATATGAAAAAATTTTTAATCCTGAAAATCTTGGAATTTGTATAAATCTTTGATCCATTTTATTACAAAGTGAAAGATTGCAAAGGTCCTTTAGTAATTTTTGTGTATATTCAATTTGATATTGAAAAAGACCCAAATTAAGATGATGCATTTTATCAGGTACAGTTGCTTTATATTGTTAGTGTGAAAAAAGATAGTAAAGAAAATATATAAAAAGTATAATTTGTATATCAAGTATAAAGTGTATATTACAAATAAGTATATAAGTAACAAGGGTATGGGCAAAAAGAAAAAACAATCAATATAGGTACTGCGCAACTTTTTCCTTACCCGTCCTATTCTGTTGTTGGATATTTGTCCCATTACACAACCCCAACACACTATATTCGTGAAATTGCTACACCTGTTACAACCCCCTTGTGATGCTGGATCTATTGGTAGATCTGTATTATTATCTGACAGCTCGGACCAAATTCACATGCCTTTTTTGAAAAGAAAACCTGCCTTATTGTTATATGGCGTGAGGCAAGCTCAAGCAACTGAATTGCCAGATTTTCATGCCAATACTATATTGCTCCAATATTCTGGCATATATGGATGATTTAGCTCTTATCACAGATAGCAAACAATCAATAGATCTTCTTTCAACAGCTAATCAATTCTTTACAATAAACAATATTACTTGTAACAAAGATAAAACCAGAATAATCTTCAACATCAAGATCAAACAGAGTTTCAGTAACTCAATCAAATTCAACAACTATTCAATTCAAGTTTCTAAGCCTCATGAAAGCATTAAATATCTGGGAGTACTTATATTCCCCAGAAACCTACTCAAGTCCAATAAAAAGACTTTTAATCAAACCACAGACACAATTCTGAAAGAACTTTCCAAACACAACTGGAAAAGTGAGATCAAACAACAGATTTGTGATTGGATTATTATGAGCAAATTCGAATACTTCCTATTCTTATCATACCTTAACAAGTTTACCTTTAATACACTGCAATCCAAGATCAATAAACTCATCAAATCAACTTACAAAGTCACATTCAGATACTTTAAATGCAATTCTTATTAGCCTAACAGCCTCAGTATAGCCTTCCTTGAAGAAAGGCAGAAATCTTTACTGGTTGGCAACCTAATATCTAAACTTTTCATGTTAGCAACTAGAAAATATATTCTCTAGGATTTGCGATCAATCCAGAAAAATGAATCAATCTGGTTCTGCCCTATTTGCAACTCAGAAAACTTTAACCAGGATAATTGAATAACATATATAGCCAAGATTGTAAAAGATCTTAAAATCAAAATCTGTCCAAACGATTGCCTATTTCAGCTTAACAATGCAGAAAACTCTATTGGTCTTCTATTCAAAAACTTGCAATCCTCTAACAAAACTATAGCAATTAATATGACAAATATCCTAAACATCAAATTCACCAACCAACTTTTAAAATACTATAGCACAGAAAAGCTCTTATGGCTCCAATTCATATTACATACAGGAATAGTATGCTGTGGACCAAAACTCAAATGGTTCAAAGATTTCAACAATCTAAACAATCTTCATGAAACCCATGATCCAGTATCATACTTCAGTCCATTATTTTGGTATTCGCACAATTCAAATTGTGTTATCAAAACATACAAAAGAAGTTGAAGCATAAATGAAAGGGCAAATCTTAAAGAAAGATACTATTCTGTTGGTTCAAATAACACTTTGTTCAGGTGTAATAATTGTCCAATAGGTTTATACTTGGTTGGCTTCTATACATTGTCATTTACAAGCCCCACAATATTCTTATTGTGGATAATCTCGAATTCTAATAGCACAAGCAAATATCGACTATGCAATATAATTAGCGAACTGTCTACCACATTATAGTAAGGAAAGAATATTCTTTAATTTGTTAACAACTTTTCCATCTTATCTTCTATATCAGTACTTTAAAGAATTGACTTTTGTCAACAGTACCATTTTCAACTCCATCAAAACAATATTTTCATAAACAGTACAAAAATAATATCAACCAGTTCAAAACATTTGCTAGAAGATTTCCTTCATATAATAATAGATATCTTATACTGATGTCTATCAAACTGTACCATAAAAATAAGAAATAATAAAAAAATTCTTCAAAAAGTCTTTGATTATCCAAAAAGAATAACAAAAATCAACTTTGCCCAATATTGCTAAAAATTAACAAATTAATACGAGACAAATCAATCCAATATAAATATACCAATCCCAAATCCAATTCAAGATTTGATAATATTCTCCAATGGTCCAATTCACCACTCCACTTTTTTGAAAGCCTATTAATCAATAATCTACAACTAGGTAGCAATGTTAGATAGCAAAAAAATTCTAAACATTATCAAAATCTATATAATCTATGAAAGTTTCTCAGTTCTTAAAACATTTGGATACATCCACAAGTCCCAAGGTCTCGAAATCATTAACAAATTAAACAAAAGAATAAAAAGCTCCAGAGCTAACAAATATAGTAACCTCATTACCTTCAGAATCAAATTGCTTTCAGGAACCCTTTTCACTAAAGAAAATCTCCACAGATTATATCTAGAAAAATATCCTGATCCATATTGTCCCTGGTGTAGCTTACACACTGAGGATATCCAATATGTCTTCAAATGCATATTAGCATTAGAAGATATCAATTAACTTATCACTACCATTAACAACATTCTTTATTCTGATGGTGACCACAAGCCTGTCTTGCATGCTTGGCAACTAGCAAAGCTGGCATATAGCATTACAAACAACATCTTCTTCACAAATAATTTCTCTAATTGAATTAAAGCTTTAACTGAGACTTTAGTTTATCTATACAAGTCAATTTGGACACCCCGCTATGCCATAGCAAACACCTTTCCTCTCACCAGCATTAAATGAAACAACAACCTTCATAATAATACAACAAAACAAACCACCAAAACCCAGTTAAAACTAAATTATCCAATAATAGTTTCATATTAACATCAACTATTATAGACATACCTACTATCATAGCTAACTCATATATTCAAAATGGATTTAACTTTACTAAATGCATCTCCAAACTAATTTCAGATCTTTCTAACTTTCTTCTATCCAATATTGATTAAGTAATTATAGCTGCTTGAAGCCGCTTGATAAGATATATTGTTTTAAAAATTTCTTTTCAATATTAATCTAGTGGTTACTATAGACAAGCTAACATTTAACTTGTTGTACTAATACATATGAGAGATATTATTTCTTTCACAATATATATCTATTATTATACAAATAAATAAAGAAATGATATTTGCCTACAAAAAAAAAAAAAATAAGTAAACAAATTAAAATTTTATTTTTAAGATATAATTTTATTATTATTAAAATCAATTTTATAAAAATATTATTACCGTATACTACTGCATACAATATTCCGGGTATTAATCAATTTACCTCCTAATAAATTGATTAATATCTGGGGGATATTTTATTAAGAGGGGGTAGTATTAATGGCAGAGTATATTATTATTATAAAATTCAAAATAATATTGTCTTACTTATTATTATATTAATATATCCAGGTAGTAATCAATTATCAAGTAACAATTTTCTTGAATACTACCTGGTATTATTAGTGGGGGGTAGTATTTGGAAATATTGTATGCAGTGATATATGGTAGTTTTAAACTATTCCATCTATTAGTCTAGCAAGCTTTTTAAACTTGTTGTTTTTTGATTAAAGATTTTATTTTAATAAATCAATATATTTTTTTAATAGTAATATAAAAGAAATTTAAGATAAAAAAAATTTTTTTAAAATAGTTTTATTATCTTATTAATTTGCTTATTATATATAGTATTATATTATCTTTAAAATATATATATATCAAATTTTAATTATAATTTAAAGATCAACTTGTATAATATGATTACAATATCTTTATATAACTTGATATTAATTATTTCTAGAAAATTAAATAACCTGTTCAAGATTTAATATAAATTTTAAATTTTATTTTATTATATTTTTAATTAGTATTAAAATTATAAATAAAAAACTATTTTTAAATCTTGTATTAAACTTTTTTTAATAAAATTATAATTAAAATAAAGGCATAATAATTGTCTTCTTAAAAAAAAAAAAGACGATTAACTTACAAGAAATATGTAAATGTTTGTTTATATAAAACTATTGACATTTGTGATTTTTATTTATTTATTTATCGTAAACAATAACAGGATGTATACTTGATTTAGTCTCATTTTGCCCGTTTTCATCTAAATTATTTTCTTAACGAGTTACTAAATCGAGTCTTGTTTTTACGTTTCTTTTTTTATAAAAATAAAAATTTACTTTATTTTTAAAAAATCGTCTCGATAAAGCAGGTGTTCTGATACCGTCCAACAAGAAGATAAGAACAGATTAATTATATCTTAATTTAATAAATTACATATTTTTTTTTCAAGAAAATTAAAATTTACTCTTGACTAAGAAATAAGAATGTAGCTACATGAAATATAATTAATCAATTAGTCGAGCATATTCGATTTCGAATATTCTAAAAAATAACCCATTATTACAATTTTATCATTGTTTGTTGACTTATTATTTCTGTACGCACCAATAATATGACCAGTCATTTCGAACAATCTAATCTAGTGTTCAGCTCATTGGTCAACATTACACATTTGAAACTTATTTATTTTATAACAGGCTAGTACATTCTGACCCCCAAATTTGATGTCCAGTTAACTGCTTGTATTAATTGAGTTTGTAATTCTGAGTAACATCAAGATCAAGATTGATAATAGCCAATCAAAATTCTTATCATAACCTAAAGTCTTTTAATACATTTTACACTTTACACCTTACACTTTACACATTCTATGAGTTCGCTAAATTCTTCTAATCTTTCTGACAAAGGGGTTACCGTGGTCTTAGGCTCTCAATGGGGTGACGAAGGAAAAGGTAAATTGGTTGACCTATTGGCACAAGAAGCAGATATTTGCGCGCGTTGCGCTGTAAGTATGCAGCATATTTTTGTCTAATTTACTTAACAGAGTTGATTCAGGATTCTGTTTTGTAGGGTGGAAATAATGCTGGACATACAATTGTTGCAAATGGTATCAAGTATGATTTTCATTTGCTTCCATCAGGTAAATTTTTCTTTGTTAAATTGGATGTTTCAATTTGAACCTGTTTAATTTGAATCAATTCTAGGATTGATTAATCCGAAATGTATCTCCGTCATTGGTTCGGGGGTAGTTGTTCATGTTCCCTCATTCTTTGAAGAATTGGAAAAATTGAAACTTAAAGGTTTGCGATGCAAATTGAACGATTTGAATTACACCGTTCCTTAATAAACGGGTTACATGAATTAAAACTTCTAAATAGGATTGGACGTCTCCGGTCGAGTTTTTATTTCTGATCGCGCGCATTTGGTTTTCGATTTCCATCAGATTGTTGATGGCTTAAAAGAAGTTGAATTAGGTCGCTCAAGGTGTATTATTCATACTATACAATAGGGCTTTAATATAGGTTTTAAATGTGGTGATAGATAAGCAACGTTACTCATTTTTTGGGTAAGTTATCCCGATCTGATAAGAACCTTGTTATCTCATAAATTTTAGTATCGGTACGACAAAGAAAGGTATTGGTCCAACATACTCATCCAAGGCTTCGCGTTCTGGTCTTCGGGTTCACCATTTGTCGAACATTCAGGTTTTTGCAGAAAAGTTTCGTCAATTGGTGGCTAACAAGAGGAAACGATACGGAGATTTTGAATACGATGTTGAAGCAGAAATTCAACGTTATAGAGTAAATTTGTTTAGAACTTATTATTAGATATTTCGCTAGACACAACATTTTAATAATTCGATTTTAAATTAGGAACTTTCTGTACGTCTTAAACCCTACGTTGTTGATAGTGTTGTTTTTATGCACAAATGTATAAATTCACGTAAAAAAATTCTCGTAGAAGGTGCCAACGCATTAATGCTTGATCTTGACTTTGGCACTTATCCATTTGTAACGAGTTCAAACACTACTGTGGGTGGAGTCAGCACTGGATTAGGTATTCCTCCATCCAAGATTGATAAGGTTGTGGGTGTTGTTAAAGCTTATACAACCAGGGTAGGAGGGGGTCCATTTCCTACCGAATTGCTAAACGTAGGCAATATATAATTTACCATTTAATTTATTAATCAGTTAAACAACTGAAATACTTTAGCTGATACATAATTGGTATTAATTATATAGGAAACCGGTGAATACCTGCAGCGTGCTGGTGCGGAGTTCGGTGCGACTACTGGCCGAAAGCGCCGGTGCGGGTGGCTCGATCTGGTAGTTCTAAAGTATTCAACCATGATTAACGGATATACAAGGTAAATTGATGATATTATTGTTATATCTACAGGAATGCTTTTTAAATAATCTTATCTTTTTCTTTCTTATTTACTTTTTATAGTTTAAATATTACTAAACTTGATGTATTAGATCAACTTTCTGAGTTGAAAGTAGCTACCGCATACTTATTGGATGGAAAACCCTTAGAAAGTTTTCCAGGTATAAACAGTTTGATAGCATTATTTCTAACCAACAATTTCACAACTGATGAGTCATTACATTAAAAAGCTGATCTAGAAATCCTTGAAAAGGTTGTCGTACAATATGAGACATTACCGGGCTGGAAGAGTGATATTTCAAAATGCCGTCGGTTTTCTGATTTGCCGGAAAATGCACAGAAATACGTAAAAACGATCGAAGATTATTTAAGGATTCCTAGTATGTTGTACCATATTGTTATCACTCATTACTTTACGTTTGTTTAATTATGATTGACGCATAATTTTTATTTTTACGATCCCGCAGTTGAGTGGATTGGCGTCGGTGTAAATCGGGAAGACATGATTGATTTAAAAAATAAAGCATAAACTAAATTATAACTATACTTGCCCTTTTAATAATTTTAGTCTTATAGAATAAGTAGTATAGAGAATAATAACTACTATTGTTAATTTATTGGTTGGTTAATCTAAATGATAAATAAACACATCTAAATTATTTAGTTAAATTATTTATTGAACATAAATTACAAATACGGTTATTATATTTCGATTCTTTTTGTAATTCTCCAATTTGAACAGCGTGAATGACAAATAATTCAAAAATTGATATCTTCTAATATAATTAAAAATTATTTAATATTTAATGTTAATGTGTTAATATACTGTGTATACTTTATATATTCTAATACGAGAATCTTTGAATAAATTATATGATTATTTTGAAATATATAAATTTTCTAAAAAAAAAATCAATATCGAATTTTATTATTTGTTTCAATATTTTTGTATTGTTTATAAGTGTATGTCTTGCTTTTTATTTTATTTACAGTTTTTTAAAAAGTTTTTTGAACAAATTTTTAATGTATATTTTTTTGTAATTTAATAATTAATTAATGAAATAAAATAAATTCTAAATATATATCAATAAGAATATAAAAAACAAACTACTTAATAAATTTTTATTAGTATATTACTAAAATTCAAAAAAATTTTAATCAAATTTTGAAAATTTTGAAAGTTAATTATAGTAAAAACTTTCAATTTTATTTTTTATTCCAATAATAACTAATGATTATTAGCTCATATTTGACAAATAATTGAACTAGCATATAATATTAATAATAATATTTTTTTTTATTTTAAACTTTAAAAATATTAATATTTTTCTTCTGTCTTTTTTTTTTTAAAAATAAACTTCTTATATTTTTGCAAATAAATATAAGAAAACCTTATTTATAAAATTAAAAACAAAAATATTTTATTAAAAAAAATAATTACTTGTTTTTTAAAATTTTTTTTATTTTTTTTAAATATACAGTGCATCAGAAAAAATTTTTGTGAAAAAACTTTGGAAATTTCTGTTTTTAAAAAAATTTTTGCAAATTTCTGAAGTAATATTTCAAAGATCTTTGAAAAACTTCAAAAAAAATTAATAATGAAATAATTCAAAAATCTCTGAAGTAATATTAAATAAAACATTGACTTTCAATATTTTATAAAAATTGAGATAATTTATTTAAGTACTTAATAAAAAATGTTTTTGTTTCAAATAAGATCTTTTTAATATAACAGTTAAATTTTTATATTGCTTCAAATTATTTAGTATATGATCAAATGTTATATTAGTAAGTATTGCAAGCAGATTTTAAATTCTTATAAATTTTTTGAAAATTAGAAATTTTTAAATTTTTATGTTACTCCAGAGGTTTTTTGGTTCAATTAAATTAGAGTAAAATTTTGTTTTACATATTTTTTTTTTAAATATTATAGTATAAATCAATTTATTTTTATATAAAATTTTAAAGTTTTATTCTTTTTGAATTATGTGTAATATTTAAAACACTTTGAAGATTATTATTATTTTTTGAATTTTGTAATATTTAAAGTTTTTTGAAATTTTATAAATATTATATAGTACTATAAAATTCTTTAAAATTTTATTAAAAAATAAATTTATTAACTAAATACTCATTTTTTTTATCAAAACAAGGTATTATATAATAAAAAAAACTCTTTCCCACAACTCTCCAATTCGTAAAAAACTTCCTTTTTTGGTAATTTCATGAACGGTAGACAGTAAACAGCGAGCAAGAATCTCTTCCTGGGAAAGGAGTTCATCTTAGCTTTCTGCAGGGTGCATGGGGTCGATTAACTCTCCATAAAGAGGTGGATGTTAAGGAATGGGTAGAAACCTCTTCGACTAAACCCTTTGCTTTACTGAGCGAAACCTATGTAAGCAACCTCCAAACGAAGGAAAATCTTTTTACTTATTCAAACATTCTACTACTTTATATACTTCAAAACCACATATACAATAAAACACAATCTTTTTTACAAGAGGCAGCATTTTATTTTTCTAGAGTTTTTGTTTTCTGCTGATGACAACTAGTGCCAGATTCATCATAAT
>CAJVPV010003435.1:0-11299 GCA_910591835.1 Acaulospora morrowiae | reverse complement strand
ATTGGACCACCACCAATTTTAAAATTTTCTTTAAAATCCATAACTACAACACAAGATGTTGTAGTTACTAATTCAAGGGAGTTTTTATAAAGTTTTTGTTGTTGATTTTTAAAATATAAATGTTTATTATAAAAATTAATTTCATTTTGTAAGTGAGTAATAAGGGAAGTATTATTTGGATTGGTTTGTTGTAATTTTTTTTTGAATTTTTCTCCTTCAATACAAATTGAACACATATCAGTTTTTTTTTGTGCTTTTTTGAAATTTTTAGGACAAAGTTTGTAAAATTTACTAAGACTTAATCTTAGATTTGAATTTTGGGATTTTAATTCATTATAAATTGTTTTTTTTGGTTTTTCTAAATAATATATTAAAGATGGATTAAAATCAAGATTGGTATTTTCTAAAGAAAAAGGAAGTGTTATAGGTTGACAAAAAGAAGTTGATAATCTTGAATTTTGTAAAAGAAAATCAATAATAAGTTCAAATGTTTCTTTATTGATTTTAAGTTTTAAAGTAGGAATATGTCTTTGATAATCATTTAAATTAAAAAATTTATTATTGAATTTTTTAAGAGCAGTAGAAAATTGTTTATTGCTAAAGTTAAAACCAATATTTTTTAATTCAGATCTATTATATAAACCAACAATTAATAATAAAATGTTAGATTTATATTTTATAGAAACAGAGTTATGCATGGTTTTAATATTATAAAGAATTTGTGTAGTTTTTAAATTATTTTGTGAATTGGGAAAAAAAGATTTTCTAATATAAAAATAATTTGCAAAATAATTGTATAATTGTTCTGGTTGATTACCAGATAATTGTAAAACAGTATCATGTAAAATTGAAGTAATAAGACTTTTTTGTAATTTTGAATAAGAATAAAAGGTAAAGGATAAGGATTATGAGATTTCAATAAGGAAGAAAGGTTTTTTCTAAGATTTAAAGAAGGCATTATGAATATTGAAATTTCAAAACAAGATGTAAAAAAATATTTATACAGTAATTTTTAAATCCGAAAATCAGTGACAATTTTATTATATAATTTTCTCAACAACTAATGATTTGATTTTAATAAACTTTTTTTATATGAATGCCCAAGATCTAGGCTTTCAAACAAATACTCTTTTATTAAATAAAATTACGTAGTAATGAAGATATTGGCATTTAATTTATTGTTAAAAATTATCGCTCTTTCAAAATTATTGAGTCACCTGAGAAAATGATCAGCAAAAATAACCAGAATCACGAGAAAATTGTGAAAACACTATTGGTGTATATATGAAAGTTTGCTCGGTTCGCTTGTTTACCCATTTACATTAGCCTTAGAAAGCCTGGCTGTCCTATATGTATGTTTTGTATACTGTTTATAAAAAAAATATTGACTTTTACTAAAAGAAGGTTTCGCGATTACAGTGCGATTACAGTGTGATTACAGTGCGATTACAAATGATTACAGTGTGATTACAAATGATTACAGTACGATTACTTGTGTGTTGGCTCTGCTGGAAGAATGTTTGCAAATAAAATAATATATTTTGTTTGTAGAAATGGTTCAGAGTCTTAGTGATGACTTGCGTTGGAGAGTGGTATACCTTCATCTCGATGGTTATTCTAAGAAAAAAATTAGTTCCTATTTATATATTAGTCGTAGTACAGTAAATAGGATTCTATGTCTATATCGACGTTGGGGTTGTGTCAAGGATCCTTTCAAAGGAACGCGAGGGCGTCGAAAGATATTCCATCACAATGATATGAAGGTAAGAATGAAATTTTGGCTAGACTTTTGCTTATAACAAACACATACATACATTTTCAGGTACTGAAGTCATTGGTTAATGAGAAAGTTGATTGGTATTTGGATGAATTGGTTGTTGAAATGGAGCGAAGAAGTGGAAAAAAAGTTTCTGTACCAACTTTGTGGCGAGCTTTGAAGTTTTGTGGAATTACACGGAAGAAGGTTTGTGATAAACTATAATAATAATGGTAATATATAGAATGTTGATAATTCTTATTATAATTTGTAGTTATGTAAGGCTGCGATGGAGAGAAATGAATTACTACGCAGTGCCTTTATCGCCAAAATCGGCGAATCATATTTCCCGGAACAACTCATATTCATTGATGAGAGTTCCAAAGATGAACGAAGTTTATCGAGAGCTTATGGTTATTCCTTCATCAATAGACGTGCTGAAAAAAAGGTGGTATTTGTTCGTGGAAAACGTTATACTGTTTTGCTAGCATTAACACAAGAGGGTATTGTTGCCATTGATGTTATGGAGGGAAGTTGTAGCAAAATGAGATTCAGGGAGTTTATACTATCGAAAGTGGTAAGTACAATCTGTAGTGTGAATTTTACAGGAAGCACTAATAAGTTTGTATAATATAAATAGATCCCATGTATGAATCGATATCCTGATCCCAACAGTGTGTTGGTACTTGATAATGCAATGATTCACTATGATGAAGAATGGATCTCCATTGTCGAAGGATTAGGTGGGCATGTGTTATTTCTTCCTCCATACTCACCAGATTTCAATCCCATAGAAACGGCCTTTTCAGTTATAAAAGCATGGCTCAAACGATACAGAGATTTTGCTCTAAACCGTGATGACCCAATCTACTCTATATTGATCGCATGCAGTCATATAACACCAGAAATGGCAAAATCGTTTTTCAACTCATCGATTTATTTTTAATAAAAAACACAAATTATCTTTTTATATTGTTACGGGCTATCTGGCGAGTCGGTCGCTAACTCGCGTCGCTTATCGTCTGGTTCAGTTTACAATAAGGTAAGTCTTTAACTCTTGAGGCGTGTTTCCGATTTGGCCGTTCTCTCACTTTAACTTCTCTACCGACTAGCCTAGAACCCTCTCTATGCCAATTCCCTTAGGCAATCCTCGGTTCTCTCTTGTAGTCGCGTAGCCCAAGTTACAAGTCTGCTCTGGCACACACTAAACACAAGGTAAGAGTTTGTTTACAACGTTACTTTATTGTAAATGCTAGTGGTATAAACTTAGACTCTAAAACTCTAAACTAATTACATGCTATCGGGTTGCGCATGTATTTATACATGCGTCTGTTATTTATATGTTTACATCTGATCGCTATTCTACTTTACTCTAGAAATTTCCGTCACTAAACTTTCCCACACCTATTTTCCCACCTTAATTTCCCCACAATCCGCGACAAGATGACGTAACGTGATATCGCCTTGTGCGCCTATGCCGATTTTACCCACAACAATATTGATACTGCTATTACTGAAAGTGACTTGCCGCCTGTTTCAATGTATGTCTCCACCCAATTTTCGTAACTCCTAATTTCTCAAATTCGACATCACTTAGATCCTTAATGTGAACAACAGCAATGTCTTCCTGAAGAAAGGCTCCCTCAAAGCGTGTATACATTCCCTTACCATATATATCGTCCAACTGTTGAAGGAATTGAGATAGACTTGGAGTTTTGTTCATGATGGGTGGTGAGGTGGATCGTATATTTATGTGTGAGGACGGACAATGGTTTTTTTTCAAAGTCGATGCACCAAAAATGGCATGCATGGGTGGAGTGTTGATATCTGTGAAGCCTCGTACCTGTATATGTGGAGGAAATACTGCATAAGAGATAATTCACAAATATTCTGATTTTTGAAATTAAATAAATAGTTATACCAATTCATGTGCCCAGAGGGTTAGATGCATTGGTGACAGCCGGAGGTGCATATTATCTGAAATATAGCATGGTTGCCTATGTTCAATACAATGGTATTTGTCACGCAAGATTCTAATTCTCTCAGCCTTTTCCTGTTCCATTGAATCGAGTTTTGATATATGCGGGAATTTTGTCTGCCTTACTGATTTCTTGTTTTTTCCTATCGATGATTGCGATGATTGCGATGATGATGCAGACGTATCAGAATCTAGGTTCTGTATAATTAATTAGAAATTAAAATTGCAAGCTACTAAGAATAATTCATTATCTTACAAACCTTTCTTTTAGAGTGACGAGGCTTCTTTCGTGAATGTTTCTTGTTCTTCTCCTTCTTCATATGAGCAATAACCATTGTTTCTTTTTTTGACGCTTTAATACAGTATTTTCCATACTCTTCAAGAAGTTTCTGAAAATCGGAATCATCACAAAGCTGTGTACCAGGACTATTCACAGAGATCTTGTATGATAATGTATAACTTTTTTGCTCAATTGTATCGTCATCCAATAAAGAACGGATTTGACAAAGTATTCTCTCTTGAAAATTTTCAAATTCTTCAAACTCAAGTAATATAAGATTTATCCACTTAGCAGGTATAGTACTACCATCATTAAGTTTAATTAGTAGCTTAAACTTTAAATTCGAAATATTCGTCCCAGTGACAGTGTCAGAAGAATTAGTGTCTAATGTAATAATGTCTATCGGAGTTTCAGTAATTTTTGTGAGTGATTTAATACGTTGATATTTACTGTTACACTTTGAACAAAATGAAAAACTAAATGTGTGGTTAAAGTCAATTCCATAACTATATAAATCGTTCTTTTCTTTTAAGAAGTTAGTTTGAGAAATATCTTGTGTTGGAGTGTAAATACGACTATAACTCCTTCTCTTGGACTTTGATATTGGCTTCCTTTCTCTTTCACAGAGACAATTAAAGACAACACCGCAATATAAGCAAGCTTGACATCCATAACAGTATTGACTATTATATTTTGTTGAATTATTTTCTGTCATTTTGTTTTGTGTAGAGAATGTTACCGTTGATTTATTATAGTAATACAAAATTATTTGATTTTAATTGGCTGATTAGCTATTGTTATACAAAATTTTAAAAGATTTTGATTGGCTAATCTGTGTATTCGTTTTCATGTGAAGTATACTCAAAAAGTACATCAAATCTATAATTTTGAAAAAAGCGATAAATCTCAGAAAATTTAAATCTGAAAATCAGTAACAATTTTATTACGTAATTTTCTCAACAACTAATAATTAGATTTTAATAAACTTTTTTTTATATGAACGTCCAAAACCTAGGCTTTCAAACAAATACTCTTTTTTAAATAAAATTACGTAATGATGAAGATATTGGCATTTAAATTTATTGTTAAAAATTAAATCTCCGAAAATTTAAAATCCGAAAATCAGTGACAATTTTATTATGTAATTTTCTCAACAACTAATAATTGGATTTTAATAAACTTTTTTTCATATGAACGCCCAAGATCTAGGCTTTCAAACAAATATTCTTTTATTAAACAAAATTACGTAATTCTAAAGATATAGCTATTTAAATTAAAAAAATCAAATCTTAGAAAATTAATGGTGAAAATTAAAATTCAATAAAATTAATCATATGATAATCAACATTACAAGATTTGAAATTTAGGGTTATGATTTTAGGGTAATAGATATATACCTTAAATTTGGGTTCACCTTCAAAAATAATTACCCATATAGAAAATTATTTGGTTGATCTCGATCTAAAATTCTTTTTTTTTTTTATATTTACTTATATGACAATTAAAATTTGGATCATTTTAATTTTAAGTTGAGGACATATTGTCCATTATACTTCGGAATAAGATCATTGTGCACAAAAAATTTGATACTAAAGTCTATAACCCACAAGATTATTTATTGGTTCCTTATGAAATATCATTAATCCAAGACAAATATCCAACGAATATAAATGTTATCTATAATCAGCTTAGATCTTGGCTCGAAAAAGCTCAGGAGTATTATATTGCAAGCAGAAATTAATAAAAATTATTTGAAATTTCTTTGACCGTAATGGAAAGTACTGGATACCTGATATTTCCGAGATACCATATATATTTTGGTTTCTGTTCAAATTTACCTGCTTAAGCTACAAGAGTTTTTTTTTTTTTATCGTTCTGCTCTCTAGCTCTTCACAGATTTCAACTGAAGCTTTCTTTGAAGATCCTTCTCAATTTCCTGTAAAATTGTTCAATTTGTTAAATCAAAAGTCCATGACATCAGTCAACCATGCTTTTTTGGCTCTAAATCCATTTTGCATATCGATCGAAATAGCATGTTTTGTTTACTGCTGTTACAAATTTTATAATATTATATCCGGGTCCAAAAATAAGTGAATGTCATCGCTTATTGTTTGAAAAAAACAGTGAAAATGTGTTCTGGATCTCTGTAATAGCAAGGGCTGCATTTTCAAAAGTTGCAGTTCCTATCCTAATAAGCAAACATTGTATCTTTGCATTAGTGGTATGCAACATATTCCTAAATCCAAAATCCAAGAGTATTACATGTGATGAGAAAAATATGAAACATCATATAGAGAAGTATCTTATATATATTTGCTATATTCTTTATTTCTTTTATTGTATAATATTTTAAACAATACTAATGTTTTAATAAATATAAAATGATTTTAATAATGGTAATCCATCATATAATTCGTTTAAAATGATTATAAATAATGAATCAAAGGTTCAACACTCCTCTGATTTATAGCAAAATACTCTCGAATCAGAATCTAAGGTATTTAAGACTTCTTCTCAAGTTCTTTCACAAGAAGAAATGGATGATTTGTTTGGAGTTAATAATTATACTGATTAGTTTAGTTTTAATTAGTTATATTTATTGCATATAATTTAGTGATATATATTTCTTTTTAATTAATAAAATTCAAATTACATTATAAAAAATAATATTTGATATTAATATTAATTTACTAAATATGAGTAATAAGTATACAGTATAATAGTATTGATATTGATACAATTAGAAAAAATCAATTAGAATTATTATTCGATATTAAATAATACTAATTAATCTGATATCTATCAATTATTACCGATTACTATTTTAATCGATAGTCATCATCAGGGGGGATTTAAATCGATTACTATTCAATAACTGATAAAAATCAATAGTAATCTCTATACAAATATTGATGATAATAGTAATTTGTTTTTATCTTCTTTGAGATATTTCCAATAATTGTAGAAATCCAGCCAGTTGTTGATTAGATCTTTTATTCTTATAACAAGATTTACAGCTTATTACAAATTTGTAAACATCCTTGTTTATTTTTGACCAATAATAGTACCTTTTCAATGCTTCATAGATTTTGTTAACTCCCAGGTGCCCAGTGATTTTAATGTTATAGTGTTCTTGCAAGAGTTATATACAAAGTCTTTTATCCTTTGGTATTGCTAATTATTGTTTTTTCTTAAAATATATTTAATTGTTTCTCAATTTATAGTATTTTGCCTTAATTCATTGTTTTTCATTATGTAATTTAGGATCCTTAAGAATATTCAAGATTGATATGAAGTATTTATTCTTGATATATAATCTTTCCAAATTCTTTAAGTCAGCAAAAGTGTTGATGGTAATAATATTATTGACAGATGAAATTCTTGAAAGTATATTAGTAATGACATTTGTTTTTTCTAGTTGATATTTAACTTCAAAATTGTTAGCTTGTAAAATCACCAGCTAGTATAATTGCCTTCTTGACAATATTGTTTGTGATTTGATATACTCCAGTGAACATGGTCAATAATCACCTAGAATTTTTGTCTCTTCAAATATGTTCTTCAAAATTTGATAGCATATATGATTGCTAGCAATTTTTTTTTATATACAGAGTAGTTTTGCTCAGCTGATAATAATTTCTAAACTTATAAACAACTGGTTGTTTCTCTTTTTTATAATCCTATGAAAGTACAACTTTGATGATAAAGTTAAAGACATCTGTAGTAATGATGAAAGATTTGATAATATTAGGCAAAATTAGAATTGATATAAAGATTAAAAGTTGTTTCAAATTATCAAATACAGCTTATTAAGCAGCATCCTAGTAGTAAGCAGAATCCTTGTGCAATAGTTGAGTAAGAAATAAAGTAGTGGCAAAGAAACTTTGACAAATTTCCTATAGTAACTGGTGAGATCCAAAAATAAGTAAAGTTCAGATACATCCTTTTATATTGACCATTTCTTGATAACATTTATTTTCTTTTGATTGACAAATATTTCTTCCCTAGAGATATAATGTTCCAGATATTCTATACATTCCTAAAACAATTTACATTTTGACAGTTTGACATATGGGTAATTATTTTTGAAGGCAGCAAAAATGCTAGATATGATTTTTTCCGTCCCTACTTTTAAACAATACATACACAATGTAAATTTTAGGATCACAATTATAGTGACCGAAAAATCTCTGTCCGCCTTCGAAAAGAATTACCCATATAAATAGTGTTCTCTCAAGATATTTAATATATAATATATTGTATATTAAAGATAAGTTCCTAAATTATTTAATATATAAAATTTTGCAGATTAGTTATGTTTCTTTTGAAGAGATATAATTATTTATTTATTATTTTAATAGAAATATAATTTAAAAATATTTGGATCAAAAAATTGAACTATATGTAGAAGACACTTGATATCATATCTCGATAGTAATTATTAATAAAGATTTGCATCAATGCATGTTTATCTTAAAAAAAAAAAAAAAAAAAAAATATTTGGATCAAGTGGTCTAAATTGCAAAAAATCTTTATATGTAGTTTTTTTTTGATCTTATATTTAAAAAAAAACTTTTTAATAGTGAAGGATATTTAAATTATATCCTTACCTTTAATTTAGAAACCCATTTTTAGCATATATGTTGATGATATTTCTTCTTGGTTTTGCTATAGATGAGAATATTATTCAAGTATACAATCACAAACTGATTCAAAAATTTCTTGAAAATGTTATTTATTAGTGTTATAAAAGTAACAGAAGCATTAGTAAGTTCAAATAGTATAATCAAGAACTTATAATATCTATAGCATGTCCTGAAAGCTATTTTATATATATCCTTTTCCTTAATTCTTATTTGATAATATCTAGAGTAAAAATTAATTTGATAAAGTAGTAAGCTTCAACAAGATGATCCATCAACTTCTCAATTTTTAATAAAGGATACTTATTTTTAATAATAATTTTGTTGAATACATGATAGTCTATACAAAGTCTTAATGTTTCAATCTTTTTGTATACAAAAAATACAGGTGCTTCAAAAGGTAAGATGTTTAGACAGATATGTTTCTTTTATAAGAGTTCCTCAAGTTGTTGCTTCAGTTCATTGGTTTCCTTATAGAATAGTTGGTAGATAAGGTAAGACAGTGATTTAGTTTTTGACACAAGTTTAATGATATAATCAATTTTTCTTTGGATAACAGTTCCTTTAGCAGATTAGTCAGTAAAACATCAGCAAATTTCTTTAATAATTTTTGAATGGCAGGTGAATATAACAGTTGGTTATTTTCCTTAGTGATAGCAATACAAATAGCAAACAATGCAATAGTGTTATATATCTTGACAAGTTGTTGATATACAGTAAGATGAAGATAAAGTTATAGCTTAGATATTATGAAACAGTAAAGTCAGCTTTTACAATAATGGTTTTTGGTTCATATTGGAAGATAAGCTTGTTGCTCCTTCAATCAATAGATAGATTGATATGATACAACCAAAATTTCTTCAAAATAGCATCATATCATTGCAGTTTAATAACTTGAGCAGATAATTCTATTGTGTAATAAATTCCTATCCTCAGATTCTTGATATGAGCAATCTTGTTTGTTTTCTGTTTGTATCCATCTGTATAACAAGTTTATTCTTCTGAATGATGAGTTGATGACATTTGATAAATTTCTTATCCATGAAATTCCAGGAAGCTTTAGAGTCAAATAGAATCCAAGCAGGCTTTTCATTAATTTTCTATTCACATAGAGTAGTTTTTTTTTATTATCCTTAATGTTTGTTAGTTTCAAGTTATTGTTGTAATCTAGCAGCAGTTATATAAATATATATATGTTGGTTTCTTTAAAATTGTTAACCTTTTCTTTTCCTTTATTAAAACATTTCTTTTTTCAATATCCAGGCTTTTCACAGTAGTGACAATTTCCTTTTGATTGTGATTGTTGCTTTTTCTAATGTTTCTTTTTTTTATGGTGTTGTAACAATTAGACATAATTCAATTCTATTAATATTGGATAGTTTTGTTATATTTGTTGTTAATATAATTTGTATAAAAAATTTTGCATGTGTTCTGGCCTTCCTATTCCAAATATAACATTGTCAAACTTGATGACATATGTAATAGCTTCAGTCAAGTTAACAAGAACTTGATATATGATCTTCATTTTTGTCACAGATTTGAAATCTTCAATATAGTAAGTTGCCTAATCAAGAGGATTCATCTTCTTGATTTGTTTCATTATATCTTGAAATTGTATAGTATATTCCAAGACAGATCCAGTTTATCACAAATTTCATAATTGTTGTTACAAATTTGTTAATAATTAAATAATAAAAAGATAATCTTGATTATAGTTTGAAATGTATTCCTGTCAGCATATGATATATTATTTCCATTAGAAATAATAGCATTTATAAACCAATATAGAACAGTTTCTTGCAATCCAATAGATATATAAAAAATTTGTTGGGCTTCATTAGTTACTTCTTGTGCTATGAAGAAGGTGGTAAGTTGTAATAACCAAGCAATCACATTTTTCCTAAGCTTATTCCATACTCCAAGATGCAGACAGAAAGTTTGTTAAATTCAGTATTAGTTTCTATTACAGTAGTTAATGCTTCCAAAGCATTAATAAGATCCTACAAAGTAATAGTTGAAGTTATGCTAGTGCCAGTATTTCTAAATATTTTATAGACAAAGTGACAGAGTTTATCTTAGGATGTAAGTATAAGCCTTGAAAAGTGTAAAGAAGGTATATAATGATAGAACAACTGCTACTATCAAATATAAAAGTCAAGAATAAAATTCTTTTATTAAAGACTTTTAGGTATAAACAGAATAATTTTATGATTATAAAATTATTAGTTGCTTTATTTAAAGGTTAAAATGATATCTTTAAATATATTTTCAATATTATAACCTTTTTTAAAATAATAAATAAAATAAAATATATAAGATATTATACATATATAATATAAGTTATAATTTTTGGAAATTAATTTTATTATTATAATTTTATCAAAAATTATTTAAAAATTATAAAAATTTGAAATAATATTTTTGAAAACCTATAGTTTAAGATTATTTAAGACTGTTTTTAAATTTTTCTTTTATTTTATTTTTAAAATTTATATTTAATATAAGTTAACAAAATTGATAAAACAAAATCATCAAAGTTTTATATACAGTATATTTATATATAAAAATATACAGTGGATTGCCAAAAGTTTATGGACACTTTTATTTTTTTAATTGTACAATATTTATTTTAATAATTATAA
>CAJVPV010003434.1:0-11299 GCA_910591835.1 Acaulospora morrowiae | reverse complement strand
TTACTTTTTATATTCTACTTCATTTTACTTTTATTTTTCTCATTATTTATATAGTTCATTTTTCACTTTAACAATATCATATTGTATGTCTTAAGTGTTTTATTATTTCTTTGAGATTTGTATTTTCTGTTATGTCATTTGTAAATTAGTGTTGTTGTCTTGCTATGATCCTGATCTCTGTTTCTGGATATTGGCCTTGTTAAATTCAAAGGTTCTTCTGATATTTGTGATTTTTACAGGTCTAAATTTTTAGTAGAGTTTGCCAAATTTTTTGGCCTGTTTCCTGTTATATGTTTTCCATTGTGCCTGTCTTTCTTTGACTAGGCAGTTCACTATCAGATGTTTGTATAAGTCACATATGATATAGGTTTTGTTTTTCATCTGTACACATGTTATTGTTGTTTCTCCAAAAGTAAAATCTTATTGTATGGCTTCTTGAATATCTTGTTCTGTCTCAAAACTTACTACTGCAACTTTTCTTCTTCTGTACATTCCTGTTCTTGAGATGTAATATGTTTTTGCATTGATTTGTTAACAGATGTGTCTCAAATCAAAGACTGTTGAGTTGAGTAGTAGATTTACCAGTTTTGCTATCCATTTGTCTCTCTTTTTCATTTTTTTGAGGTTCCATTTTGCATTAAAAACTCTAACCATATCCACTTTGAGTGGTACACTCCACATGTTAACTACTCTAATCTTGCTTTCATGGTCTTGATACATGATTGTTTCTAATTGCCATATTTGCTGTGTACTTATCTTAATATTTTAGACCTTACTGTATTTGGCAAAGACTTGTTTCACCTCTATCAGTTTTGTATTTAATAGAATGTTCCATACTATTGTATTATTTTTTTGATTTGGGTATGTGTTTTCTGGTTGCATGAGTTGCATATGCTTGCCCTCCAGATTTGATAAGTTGATTGTGCATGCCTGTTCTGTAGCTTGTTGATTGCCAAATATTGTGATGATCTGTTCTTCATCTTTCTTTCCTTCACTACAAATTGTTAAGAGGCCTTTAGAGCTGCTTAAGACTTTTATAATGAATTGGATTTTTCCATAGTATTGTCAGAAATATCTGTTGCTTTTATTGCTATTTTGTAACCATATTTGGATGCTCTATCAAAGAGTAATCATGGTCTGGGTTTTGCAGTTCTGCTGTTTCATTCTTTTCCTTTTTCTGCAAGGTTTTACTCTTCTACCTCACTGTTTTTATAATCTGATGTTTCCATTTCTACATAACTATTATCTATGCATGCTAATGTTGCTGTTTGTCTTCTTTTGATTCTTTCTTTTTCAATTGGTTTTGCTGGATTTTTGTTCCTATGTGGCTTTATTGGTTTTATGGATTTTTCTATTAACATTTCTTCTACCATTTGGCTTCATAACTCTGTTGAGGATTGTTGGATATATGTGTTAGTCTGGACTGTCATTAGCTGTTTCTGTTTTTCTTTTTTTATGTTGTTGTGACCATGCTGTTTGAAGTTCTGGGCCCTTTATTAGTTGGTTTCTTGGTGGGTTTCTGGCTTGGATATGGTATTGTTTCTCTAGTTTTTTGAGTGTTTATACTTTTCAACATGTCTGTTACATTATAGTTTGGTTTGATGACTATGTTGAAGCTTCTTAGGCTTCTTTGTAAACTCATATCTTCACTTTGTTGAAATTTTCTTATTTGGTAATTGTATACAATTGGGAAAGAGTTTTTCTGATGGTAATATTAAAAGAGAAGGAGTTATTGATCCAATCTGGTCATGTAGTGATAGTTAGGCAACTGATACTTATTACTGTTATATCTAGTCCCTAGTATTAAGATTACTTACTAGCATCATAATGAGTATTTGTGGGATTTGAACCTCCAATAAGATTTGTAGTGCTATGATACTTTAATAATCTGTACTTAGTAGTACCATGATTACTTCTAGAATATGTTCACAGAAAGTTTGCCATTATCAGGATTTGAACCTGTAACCTTAGTACAAAAGTATCAAACATTTATCAGTATGTTATAGTTCCATTGGAATGTAAAAAGGAGGGAGTTGCTGGTTCAATCTGGTTGTATAAAGATAATCAGGCAACTAATACTTATCACTGCCACATCCAGCCCCTAGTATTAAGATTACTCATTAGTATTATAATAAGTACTTGTGGGATTCCAAACCTTCAGTGAGATTTGTAGCATTATGACACTTTGATAATTGGTTCATGGTAGTACCATGATCACTCCTGAAATACGTTTACAGGAATTTGTTATTACCAGAATTTGAACCTATAACCTTAGTACAGAAGTACCAGGCATTTATCAATACACTATAGTCTCACTGAAACTTAAAGAAAAGAAGTTACTGATCCAATTTGGTTATATAATAATAGTTAGGCAACTGACACTTATCACTGCCACATCTAGTCCCTAGTATTAAGATTACTTACTAGCATCATAATAAGTACTTGTGGGATTCTGAACCTTTAGTAAGATTTGTAGTGCTATGACACTTTGATAATCAGTTCATGATAGTATTATAATTATCCCTGGAATATGTCTACAGGAATTTTTCTGTCACTAGGATTTGAATCTGTAATCTTAATACAGAAGTACCAGGTATTTACCAGTGCGCTATAGTTCTACTGGAACATAAAAAAAGGAAAGTTACTGATCCAATCTGGTTGCATAGTAATAGTCAAGCAACTGACGCTTATCACTGCCACATCCAGCCCCTAGTATTAAGATTACTTACTAACATTATAATGAATACTTGTGGGATCCTGGACCTCCAGTGAGATTTGTAGCACTATAACACTTTGATGATCAGTTCATAATAGTATCATGATTACCCCTGGATAAGAATCCTAATGATTCTCTTCGATTCTGTATTCGATTCTCAAGTTTATATTAAAGTTAATAGGTGGAGTATATTCCATTATCATTTTTAATAGTGTTCTGAACCTTATGCGATTCTGTTCGATTCTATTTGATTCCAATTTTTGAAACTATACCCCTGGAATACATCATCCACAAGAATTTTGCCATTATCAGGATTTGAACTTGTAACCTTAGTACAAAAGTATTAGGCATTTACTAGTGTACTATAGTCCCACTGAAACTTATATATTATCTTATTTATTTTGCTAATGAAAGATTATTAGTATATAAATAAAATAAAGTAAAAATAGTTGAAATTTAATTGATAATATATTGTAAAGAATTTTAAAATAAAAGTTATAATGTTTAAATTAAATTTGAGTAATATAAAAGAAGATTTTATCATTATATAAACTAATGTTATAATAATTACAAATTTTTCAAATCTGAGAAATTTAAGTTATCTTTATTATAGTTATTTTATTTCTTTTCTTAAATATGTCTTTTTTTATTATATTTTAAATAGTAGATATAGCAATTATAGTTATTATAATTTTTTTTTTTTTAAAGTGCACCAGCGATAATTGTCTGGCTGAGTATTTATTCAATAATGATGTTTACATATATCTTTTGACATTACTATCTAGGACTATGCTATAACATATCGGTTGTTAACTATACCCAATACTTATCGGGATTGCTCCAAATAACGATGTTTGCTATAGCTTGTTTCTAACTATATTAGGTATAGAGGCTAATCTACTGAACAAAGGTACTTCTTTGTTGGACCAGTAGCATGCGTTTTCACTAGTAGTCGAACAGCTTTATTTCTAACTGGGGAGGAATTAAGGGGAAGTTGAAAGGAGGCACTAGGGGTAATATCTATGGTGAATAAAGCTACATGATCACTGCTTGCTTCATCAGGAATAAATTCCTTTACCACCACCTGCAGCTGGGCTAACTATTTAATTTCTTACTTGTCCAATGATACCTAAGAACGTTCAAGGTACTTATAACTGGTGCTTACCGCCTGAACACTAACTTACACATTGCAGGGAACAGGACTTATAGCCAGAAGCCTTCTCCGGATAAATATCGCCAGACCGGTTTATTACTGGATTGGGATGAGACTAGGACAGGGATCTGCATGAAAGATACTGGATATTAGAGAAAGGATCACTAAACCTGCTTGTCGAAAGCGGACACCTCATACACCTTGTAACTTCTGGCGATCATCGTAATACCAACCGGACGATCGTTGCGCCATGACACCTTTTCTGGGGATTACAATCCCAACATCCTACTGGATCAGCGTGCGAATGACTTCTTATGGGAAACAGGGCTTAACAAGTTATAGCTCCAGATACCATTTTTAATTTGGTTCAACCACCTTCACTTGGGGTTGAACTGGTATCTTGTGATCTGACCTGTGGAGTGTTAACTACTACACTATGGACCCACAGGTCAATTACAGTATATTATTTAAATTATAAATTTATATACTGTATATAAAGTAGTTATTAGATATTTTTAAATATGGTACCTGTTACTTTAACTCACACATTTTTTATAAAGGATCCAATTTTTTTATACATTATCATGTGCCTAACCACATGACTTATTTTAAAAAAATCAAAAAAAAATAATTATTATAATACAATTTAAATCAAATATAATTTAATTAGTCATGTTATACTGTATTTATATTTATTATAAAATTTAAATTATGATATTTCCTCTTTTATTAATTATATAATATTTTGAATAATTCAATATAGTTCCACCTGAAAAGACACAATATCTACTTTTACTTAGGAAGATTAGCATATGAGGAAATCAGCTTTTCAAAAATAAAGGTGACCCAAATATAGCCAAGCAAGTAATTTCAAAACTGATAGACAAAATAGAACAAAATACAGAAACAACAATGACATGCAAATAGATAGGCCAGCCAGAAATACAATTACAAAAGAATGGCTTCATAATATACAAGAAATATACAAGATAACAAGAAACTTATTACAAAAAGAAAACCAAGAAAAAAACAGAGCCATTATCAAACAATGAATAATATCCTGAATGGAACATGATTCTAAAAAAATAATTAATACAATCCTGAGCCAGCAAAGAATGTGTATCACAATAAACAAACTAATAACCAAAACATCAGATATTAATGTCATTATAGACCCACAAGAAATCAAAAAAAGGTAATATTACACTTTTCAAACTTCACAATAGAAACCAGAAACCTGGATAAAGAGACCTGGGACAAATAAGAGAAAGAATATATACCACAACCGAATATCGACACAATATAATATATACCACAACCGAACATTGATGCAACATGATATAGTCCAATAACACAACCAATATCAATAGATGAAGTCAAAGTCATCATCACCAAAGCAAAAGCAGAATCAGCTTCTAGAAGATCCAAGTTCAACTATACTATGCTAAAATATATCAGTAGTGAAGGAATCAAGAGAATTATATTAACATTTAACAGAATCTTGGAATTGATAGCAATTCCAAATCAGTGGAACAAAATCAATATCTATCTAATTCCCAAGAAAGCAGATTGACAATATGATCTAAACTGTACAAGACCAATTGCACTATTAGAAATGATCAAAAAAATATTCATTAAAATTATCAACAACAGAATAAGTAACATATTTATGGAATATGAAATCCTCTCATCACTCAACTAGGCAGGACTCCCAGAAGGAGGTACACAAGAACCAATCAGCATTCTTAACAATGTATTGGAGGAGGTAAGAGAGCTGGACAAGGAATGCTGGATCCTAAGCCAGAATATTAGTAAAGCCTATGATTCAATAAATCCAAAGCTTCTAAGCAAGGCTTTACAGAGAATCAAAATTCTGACAACTATCAGCAAGATCCTAGTAAATCTAGTCAACAATAGAAAAACAAAGGTCATCACATGTTACAGTCTTACAGACAGTTTCAAACCAGCACAAGGTATAGACCAAGGAGATATAATCTTACCTTTGCTATGGCATATCTACTACGATCCACTAATCAGCAAAGTAGAAAAAAAAATATAGGATACAATTTTTCAGTTCAAAAACCCACAAACAACCCAAGTAAATGGAGGATACAAGAACATAGAATCTCATCAATAACATATATGGACAATACAATCTGACTAGCAAGTTATTGAGAGCACATCAAAAAAATTATCAAAACCACTAAACAATTTGTAAAACTGACTAATCTTAGAATCAATTCAAAAAAAGTAGCGCTTCTTACAATAAATAATAAAGACACAGAAGACCTTTAATTCCAAAACCAAACAATCAAATTGGTGGAACCTAAACAAGCTATAAGAATCCTTGGGATTTGAATCACAGCAACAGGTAGCAAAAAGCACCAGTATGAACTGATTAAACAAAAGGTGAAAACAACAATACAAATTTTGAAAAAAACCATGATTACAGACAAACAGTGTAAATATATTCTAAATCAGATTATGATGCCAGCCATAAAATACATGCTATAAGACACATTCCTTTCGAATCAAAAAACCAACATCTTGAACAATCAAATTTGACAAGTCTTCAAACACAAAATTGGAGTCTCGAACACTGCCCCAAATAGCAATATATATGTTTACACAGAATACAAACTATTCTATATAAAAGATAGACAATTCGTATTACATATCAAAAACTGAATAACAAACCTAAACAAAAATAACCTGTGTGGAGTACTAATCAAAGGAAGGCTACAGCACTACAAAATCGAACATGGATACCAGAAAATATACTTTAGCCAGAAACAATGATTGACAAATCCAAGAAATGTTTAACAAGTCAAATCCTACAGATGCTTAAAGAGGAAGATATCATAGTAGAACAAAATCAAGACCATAGCCTGATACAAACACATGACAACATAGGACTGCACACGATTAAAGATATTATGGGGCAAACATGAAGCAAGGAAAATACCAAAAACATTAGGAAGCACAATTTGATGTTCATCGAACAGATTACCAATGTCCAACAAACACACATGCTTAACTGGAGACAAATCAGAGCTGCCATAGAATGTAAACCGACTGGCAAACAGTTAAGATGGTTCACTGAGATTAGAGAAAAATGCAGTCAACCAGATATATTAGAGAACAGGTACACAATCACACTGATAAACCTAACAAGATCCAATCTGATCTCTCAGCTAAAAGCAGCAAAAAGCTACAATATTTAAAAGCAGAGATACCTGGCATACATGATTAACCAACAAATACATATAGAAAGAATAGATTGCAAATGTAGAATAATAGATAACAAAGTGAAAGTATAACACATGCAACAAATAGAAGGAGACTCACTTATAAACAAGTATCAAGGATATAACTATAAAGACAACACAAGAGAGGGGTGTGCCAGAGAAATCAAAATAGACCAGGCAATTATCATTCCAGTAACCAAAACCATACACAGCACAAAGCTCTATAGTCAGATCTTAAGACACCTGGACAGAATACAAACATCACCAGGTACAATAATGCACAATATATAAAACTCAGAGAACAAAACACAAATCAGAATCAGTGTTGTAATTAGTGGAAAACAAACAGAAATAGAAAACAAATCACAAAATACCTACAAACCAGCAGTATAAACAAAAAAGAACTAGTCAAAATAACTGAACAAATGGAAAGTTGGAGAAGAATAAAAGCATATACAGATGGCTCAATGGTCCAGAAAGCAACCAACTGAATCAAAATAGGAGTGGGATGGAGAGAAAGCTATATATCCAGATCATACAGAACACTTTCCATCATCAACAAAAGCAGAACTGATGGCAATTTTAACCATACTGGTTACAATCCCAACACAAGCAGAAGTCGAGATATATACAGACAACCAGGTAACCATTCAAGGGATTTAAAAAGAAGACAAAGGAAGCTGCCAAATCTATAAAAGTGAAAACTAGATAACAAAAACTTTGATTAAAAGAATCATTAAAGAAAGACAAGGACAAACAACATTCACTAAAGTCAAAGTGCACCAGGGAAAAGAAAACAATAAAGAAGCAGATTAATTGGCAAAAGAAGGTGCAAACAAAAAAGACAAAGCAATCATAACAGCTAACCCAAGAGCAGCAGCATGGGGAACACTAAATTGGCAAGGATACCAGCTAGACACAAACATCAAAGAATTCCTGAAGAACATGTAAAACATCAAATGAATGGCAAACTGAATAACACAAAGAAGAAATAGAATATGGATTGAATACAAATATAAGCTACAAATAGACTGGCACTTTACCTGGGAAGCATAACACCAATTCAGAATAACTAAAATACATATAAGCCAAGAAGATCACACATATAGAAGAATCAGGTACAGATTATTAAATAGCGAACTCTCTACACTGGATAGGCTAGCAGAAAGAAGATCAGATATCTACAAATCAAACAAATACCCAGAATGTAAGGAAAGAAAAAGCCTAGAACACTTGATATACAACATTGGCAATATAAAATAACAGATGAATATAAAAAGATAATAAAAGAAGAAACAGAAGTGTATCAAAGAAACTGAAACAAAAGAAAAGAGAAAGAAGACTCAAAACCAAAAATGCCATTAATTATGAACTCAGAGAGCACAAGAAACTATATAGTAAAGGAAATTCTGACCAAAGAAATAACCTAATATATATACCAGTTTGCAAAAGAAAAAACAAAAAAAGTATGCTGAAGAATTGTAGAGAGAATAACAAAAGTAATTAACAAACTATGAAAAAAAAAGATGTAAAGAAATCTCAGAATGGAAAGAGATAAACAATATTAGCAAAGTGGACAAAAGAAAGCAAAAACACAAAACATATCAAACAGAAGTTGAAAGAGACAGAAAAAAAGAAAATAACAGCGAATAGGAAAAAGAACCTGGAAAGAAAATTGCTGGAAAGATGGATTAAAAACATAAACAAAATGACAAGAAACAATTTTTTTATTTATATACTAGTAACATTAACAATAGTGATGTTTTGGCATGTTAGTTTCAACCTCTATCCAATAGGAAAAGTTGATAGCAACAGCCGATATTTAAAAAACCTTGATATAGTTTAGCATACACTCATCAATTAATGTTATAGTATAGTTTATATACAGAAATGTGTATGAATATATATAAATATTGATCTTAATAAAATTTGTTAAGCAAGATTAAGCTAGTTTAAAATAATAATAATAATAATAATAATTTAATATAGTAAGTTGCCTATTAATAGACCTGTGGGTCCATAGCACAGTGGTTAGTGCTCCACAGATCAAATCACAAGATACAGGTTCAAATCCTCCAGGGGGATAACATGGAACCTCTGATTAATCCAAGCAGGTAAGATTTGCATCCATTGGCTTAACCAAAAACAACTAATGTTCCTGAGTATAGTTACTGGTCTATATGAAGATTATGATCTGGTCGAATGTCTGAGATTGGATAGGATCATCCCTGACATGACTGCATTACCAAAAAGGTAATAAGAAGAGTAAATCCCAAACCGGTAATATGCCTCTGATAATCAGAAAAAGATTTATGCAATCCGATAAGAGCAAATCAAAACTGCTAGTAGATCTGTTAATTTTCAAGCACGTGGCTGTGCCTGCTTTCACAGATTTTACTATCAAGAGGCCTTGGTGGAAGGAGAAATTTATGGACTACTCCAAAGGACCAAAAACCAGGGTTCAGGATACTGAATTTGACAGCCTGATAACCAAGTTACTCTTACTATAAATAAAATTGTCCTGGGAATAATTAAGAAGGAATTGTGTATCTTTCCGAGATAGATGGCCTGGTAAATCATTCCAGTTTAGGTAGTATTTGTACATAGCATTACATAGTATAAATATATAGCTACTCATATATAGTTAGATCTACTATAAACATATATGTATAATACTTGTTAATGTATGTAACTTAAGGTATATCATAGAAGTGTACACAAAACAATGTATTGCTGAATAATAGTAGGTACTATAAGCATATAAATTAATAAAAGATGTGGGCAACCATATTCACAGACAGCCAGTGTGCAATCCAGGCAATACAATTAGAAGCTACAGTGAAACAAAAGATAGCAAAAAAAACAAATATACTTACAACAACACTAATTCAGGAGAAAATCAGAGATAAGATAGTGACAACAACACTAAACAAGATTAAAGCACATACAGAAGATAAATACAATGACCATGCAGACCAACTGGCCAAGAAAGGCAACGAGCTCGACCATATATATATCATAGGTATAAACTATCAATACATAAAAGGAATGATAGGAATGCTACAATGAAATGGTAAAGACTTGGACATAGGAACCAATGGATTCATGAAGCAATGGCAAAACAGCAAGTGGATCAGTACATGAGCAACACAAAATAGACACAAAGCATGGCTAAACACAGGTGATGAGAAAATGATAGATTGGAGAAGGATATAGGCAAGCCTGTCACCATCAAAGATTACAAGTTTTCATACCAACCAACAAGATCATAACAGAGGTTTCAGATACAAACTACTCAACGAAGAGCTCCCCATCAAGGACAAGCTAAATGAAAGAAGGCCAGACATATACAAGGATAAAATATGCCCTTGGTGTAACAGATGGGAAACCACAGAACACGTGTTCAGCAAACACTACAGGGACGAGATCAGAACTACATACCTACAAATACTAAAAGAAGAGATAGCAAGCAGAATAGAAACACAAGAAGGAAGAAGAAATTGGAGAGAACAACTTGAATTCATTATCAATGACTTGGAAAGAACTATCAGGTACATAATCAAGGGAATCTACAAAAAGAATCTCACTAAGCTGGTGGGACAAATCAATGGGAGAAAAATCAAAGATACACTGAAAACAGTCACAAACAAAATGACAAAGAAACTTTGAAAACTCTGAATCGACAGATGCAAGAGATTTTAGCAATGAAAAAAAAAAGAAAACATAAGCAGGAGAAAAAAAAGGAAGAAAAAATGAAGACTTCAAGTCGATACCCAAGCCACACACACAGATCAGCACAGGTCACCACTCGAAAAAATGGAAGAAACAAGAAGACTGCAAGAAAAACTCTTAGAGAACTGGCTGGACCGGGGAAAAAACATAATAAATTTCAATTTCTTTTATTATTCATACAATAACAATACTAACAGAGCCTTGGCACATTAGCTTTGACATACGTCGCAAGGTAAGTCAATAGCAACAAGCCAATATGGAGTCAAATCAATATAGCAAAACATGTATCTAGAATAGTTTATAGATAGTAAGTCTCATCAGGAAATTTTTTTGGTGGAGATCTCTGGAGATCTTCACTCAAAAAAAATTTTCAAAAATTTCCAGAGAAATCTTTGAAAATCTTCAAAGGTTTTTAAGAATTTTTAATATAGAATTTTTTAAAATAAAAAA
>CAJVPV010003433.1:0-11304 GCA_910591835.1 Acaulospora morrowiae | reverse complement strand
AAAAGTAAACAACTCAAAAATTTCCTAAAAAGGAAATTTTCAAGCGTAGAAAGGGGAGTGGGAAAGAGTTTTTTTATATTATCACTTTATTTATTATATAATTGTTTAAAATTTATATATAAAAAAAGTGACAATATCTTTTATATAACTTGCTAAGCTAATAAGTCTAATGCTAGCTTGCCTATGTAAACTATCTAAGCAGTAAGAAAAATAAATATTAAAATATTACATATTTAAAATAGTATCAAGCAATTATAAATATCTACTCAGATTTATATATAAAATGATTATAAGAAATAAAAAATTGAAGAAAAAGAGAAAATACTAAACAAAAAAATTAATATAAGAAAATTAATTATAAAGCTATAAATGCTTCAAATAAAATTACTAGGTATGATATGCTAATAGTTCCATTTAATTGAAATATAGTGATTGCACTTTCAGAAATGACCAAGTTATTATTCAAAGTATACAATAATATTAATAATAAATTTTTTTGATAGATAATTGATTGTGATAGTGATATTGTTGTTGTAGTAATATGATTAGTAATTGATTTGTTTGTTGATAATATAATTTTGTTTCAATTGTTATTATCAAAACAAAAAAATAGATACAAAAAAACTAATTATAAAGTTATAGATGCTTTAAATAAAATCACTAAGTATACCACACTGATAGTTTCATTTAATTAAAGTATGATAGTTGCATTTCCAGAAATAGCTAGACTATTGTTCAAAGTATACAATAGTATTAATGATAAATTTTTTTGATAAATAATTGGTTATAATAATGGTATTGCTATTGTGGTAGTATGATTAATAATCAGTTTGTTTGTTGAAAATATGGTTTTGTTTTGATTATTGTTATTAAAAATGTTTTGTTTATATTGATTAATATATAGTATTTTGATTATATGAATTTGTTTAAAAAATTGATAGTGTTTAATTAATTAAGTTTGAAATATTGATTAGTTGACAAAAGTAAACTAATTACAGTTTTTTAATAAAAAATTTTTTGTGTGAAAATTTTTGAGTTTTTGTAATATAGTATTATATGCTAAGTGATATTAAGAAATAAGTATTGAATATATTGCTGGTGCCTCAAACCAATAGTATAAGCAATATTGATGTAAAGTTTGATTTTTGGAATGGAAAAACAGCTTACCAAAAAGAAAATTTATTTATTTATTTTTTAAAACTTGACTAACTGGATCTTATTTATGTATTTTTTTTTATTTAATTCATATATACTTTATATCATATATTATAGGAGGAAGCTATTTATAAATTACTCTAGATATTACTAGACTATATTAGATTTTACTTCCATGTCAGCTTGTTGCTATTAACTATAAATTTGAAGATCTACATATGTTAAGGCTAATGTGCTAAAGCTTCATTAGTGTCATTATTGTATGAAAGATTTTATTTCTAACTGGGAATGTATTAAAGAAAAATATGAAGAAAAAAACTAGAAGTAGTACCTATTAGGTAAATAGAATCCCTGCAGAAAACTTCTAAATCTGACCACATATAGATAGGTGTACTATTTAATTTTCACATTTTTAAAGCTACTCAAGAATATTCAAAGAACTTATCTTTCAAACTTACTGCCTATAGATTGTTTCAGCTATTGATACTTATTACTGTTTTGGCTACCTTCTTGGAATAAGTAACTGTTGGAGTGATCTATTACTGAATTGGAATAAGACCTTTCTGGAAATTTGTAGGAAAAAACATCAGGTATTATGGAAAGACAAATATCAAATTATTCTACTCAAAATAAATATCTTATATATCTTATAACTTCTGGCAATTATTATAACACCAACCAGATAATCATCACATCACAACATCTTTTTTGAAAATCTCAATTTCAATGTCTATTGGATCAGCATATAAAACAGCATCTTATAAGAAACAGTACTTATACAGGTTATGACTAAGGATGGGTCCCTAAACTATTTAGCATATAAAATTTCACAGATTAATTATTTTAATAAGAACATAATTCAAAAAACACTTGGATCAAGTGTCCTAAATTGCAAAAAATCTTTGTAAGTAGTTTTTTTTTGACCTTATATTTAAAAAAAAAACTTTTTTAATAGTAAGAGACATTTGAATTATGTTCTTGCCTTTAATTTAGAAACCCATCTTTAGTTATGACACCAGATACCATATTAATTTTATTTAATCACTCTCATATAGGATTAAACTGATATTTTATGATATGACCTGTGAAGTGTTAACTATTACACTATAGATTCATAGGTTATTAAAAAGAAAATTTGTTTATTTAATAAAAAATAAAAAATCTTCAAGAAAAATTTATAAAGAAACAACTGTCATAGGTCTTTTTTCATGCAATTCAAGAAGAGAGTAAGGGTCTCACACTTGTTTTCTCTTGATCAGAGATTTCATTCCAATGTACCAATGTGCTTTTTTAGTTTTTTTAAAGTTCTTGTAATGAAGATAAAAGAAATGTATAAGACTTTTGAATATTGAAAGGCAAAAAAAATATTTGTTTCTTTAATTTTAAGAAAAGATATTATAAAAGAAAATTTTTTAAAAAAAAAAGTTATATATAGGAAAAAGTTTTTTTATATATTATAGATTTACTATTTATAGATTATTTCAGTTATTAATAATTATTACTATTTTAATTATCTTTTCAAAATAAGTACAGTAGCACCTGTCTATTTGCATAAAGTTGAAACCATAGTAAAATTTTTATAAAAATATGTATTTAAACAGGTTATACATATATATATCAGATTTTTATAAAGTTTTATAAGTTGGCACTGAGCAAAAAATATATATTTGTATATTTTTTATATAAAATATGTTAATAGACAAGTGTTATTGTAATTGTTAAATTAATCTATTACTAAATTAAAATAAAAATTTTTTAATAATTTCAAAAAAAGATATTCTTATTATTTGTAATTAATATCTTGTTCTTTAATTATATTATTAAGTTTTGTAAAATACTATAATTGGAATAGATTTATAAGCTTCAGATTAAAATAAATTAATTTAGAATTAATTTCTTTAAATTGTAAAATAAAATTTATTGTTACCTGTATTGGATTAGAATTTGTAAATTATTACTAAAGTTAATTTAGAAATTCTTTTTTATATAATCTTTTATGCTTCGATCTGTTTTCAGTTTATGATTGTTAAAAAGACCAAAGATTATATTTTCTTGTAGCTTAATTAAATTTGAAAGTTAATTTTTTGTTTTTTTAACTAATTAGATACAACATTAATTGAAAGTAGTTAACCAATTATAAAGATAATAAATTTTTATAATCAGATAAATTTGAATCTTAAATCTTTTTCTTGTAACCTATAAAGTATTAATATTATATTATGGATTTATGAATCTTATTATTAAAACTTTTTAAAATTTAAAATTTAAAATTAAATAGTTTAAAACTAATAATAAAATTTTTATTTTAAAAATTTTTTACTTTATATATAAATTTATTTTTTAAATATAAATTGATATAATTAGATATAATTATAATTTTGAAAATTAATTTTGTATAAATTTATATAAACTTGCATAAGATTTAAAACTTTTATAATTATTATGATAAAATATAATTCATATATTAAAATTAAACAAAGAGATCACCCTAAATACATCTTTTATAAATGTACTTATTATATTTTCTCTCTCTAAATACATGGTCAAACTTGGTCCCAAGTATATAGAACTCTTAATAAAATTACTTTCATAAATACATATTCTCTATAAATACACATTTTCCAAAAATTTTTCTATGGTCCCAAGATGTATATATTTAAAGAAAGTTCATTGTATAAATTTAAAAATTAAAATTAAATTAAATCAAATTATTATAATTTTTAAATATAATAAAATATATAATATTAGTTAAATTAGATTATTTATATAATAATAAATGTAATCTTTAATAATAATCAATAAAAATTAGACCTGTGGGTTTATAGTATAGTGGTTAACACTCCACAGGTCAGATCACAAGATACCAGTTCAATTCCAGGTGAAGGTGATTAAACCAAATTAAAAATGATATCTGGGACTATAACCTGTAAGAGCCCTGTTTCCTATAAAAAGTCATTCGTATACTAATCCAGTAAAACGATAAGATTGTGATCTTCAAGAAAAGGTGTGTGGCGCAATAATCATCTGAAAGTAGTACGATGGTCATCAGACAAGTTGCCAAGAACTAACCATATATTTGGAAGTATAGACTGGGTTATGCTCCATCTTAACTAACTCAGTTAAGCCTTTCCCACTGTTAATTACTGAAAGTAGAAAGTCTTGAAGAGACTATTAATCCAATGCCATCATAAGATAATATGGCTAGTCATGCAGTGAGACAGAGTACATAGGAGTTGCACTCTGCTTGGTCAAATGATCTCTAGATTTGGTAGCTTACGCCAATCGGTCTGAATTTGGAGTGTCTACTAAGAGGTTAAGAATCGATTTGTAGGTGGTGTCTTGCAAATCCATATTTACGTAAATCCTTAAGAAGTCACGCTCCACTTGGTCAAAATGATCCCTAGATTTGGTAGTGTCCAACCAATGGTCAAAACTGAAGCATTTACTAGGGAGTATGTACTTGCGTCGAAGGTTTCCATCTGCTCATGTGATGGATTGAGAAAGGTATGATGTGAAGGGTAATCTATATAAGATAATTAACAGTATAAACCTCTCATAAGTACATAAGCCCTATAGGTTAGGTAGTTTAAAAACTAGTGGTAGGATTTCTATTCCCTATAGTTCTCTGATATCACAAAGAAAAGTCATTAAGTGACAGGTTTCTGGATATTAGATGAAAGTTAATAGGCTAACATTTAGTTGTAATTAATGTATTACAAAAGATGTTTGATGTAATGTAATATTGAATATCAATAAAGATTTGAATTTAATGTCGTTTAACTTTAAAAAAAAAATAATAACAATAATAATTAATAAAAATTATTTATATATTATATAGTATATTAATCTTTAATATATGTATACATATGTATATATTTTTTATTTATATTTTTATTATATATTAATTAACTAATTTAAAATTTTAATTAATTATTAATCAAAATTTTCAATATAATAAAAATTTCAGATTTAAATAAAAATAGAAAATTTTTTTAAAAAAATCAAAAATTTTATTAATATATATAAAAATTTTATTATAAATATATATAATTAATTAAAAAAATTATATAATTAAATATATAAATTCTATTAGTTTATCTATTTATTTTTTTTATTATATATTATATAATTGAATTTAAATATTTTTCAAAAATTATAATATAGTAAAATTATCAAATAATATATATAGTAAATTCTTTTTAAATATATATTTTTTAAAATATAAAAAAAATTTTGTACTTATAAAAGATATATATTTATAGAAAATATACTATATATTTATAAATAAAAAATATATTTAAAAAGATTTTTTTATAATAATATAAATATATATATAGTGTTTACTTATAATAAATCTAAAATTTTTATAAAGCTTAAAAATATATTTTAAAAAAATATAATAAAGAATATTTTTTTAATAAGTTTTTTTTTTCAATAAATATTTTTGTCATAAATTAAATAAGTAAAATTTTATTTATTTTATTATTAAAATATATAAAGATTTTTTTTTAAAAAAATGGAGACTTTATTATTAAAAAACAAAAGAACTTTTTGAAAATATCTATTAAATTTTAAATATATAATAAAATATAATTGTTTTATATAATTATTTATTATACTAATATTAATATATATTTTAACTGGTTATAAACATATAATTTTTTGTAAAATATCAAGTTATAAACTATAATTAATTCTGCATAGGATTAATAAACATAATAAGCATGCAGCCTGATTTGAAGTAAAAAAAAAAAAAATCAGGTTATATAAACTACTGTATACAGTTAATTTTTTAGATCTAAAATCAGATTTACACACTTCTATAAACCGGTTTTTTTTTAAAAAAAGACTATTTAATCGGTCGATCTTTATTCATATACTACGCTTCGCAGTTAATTTATTTAGAAAAAATGTCAGATCTTGAAAATGAAGAAAAATCTGAAGAAGTGGGTTTTATCGTGGGCTAATATGTCTATTTTCGGCATGTTATAACCATTTTTATTTTATTATATAGTTCATGTTTGATCCCACCTTCAAAAAGAAAAAGAAAAAGAAACCCAAAGTAGCTTTTGAAACCGAAATTGAGCAAGAGGAAGAGGGCGATAATCAGGCCAGAAATGGTGAATATTTAGCAGAATAGATGTTTGGATCAATATTCTTTTAAGAAAGTTAGATTTCCATTTACAATATGGACGTCTAATTCGTACTTGTAGCTCCGGCCGACGAAAATGAAGTAAATGAGGAAAAAACAAATGATGAAAAAGCAGATGATGAAAAGCTCGATGATGATGAAATGGCGATATTCGCTGACATGAAGAAGAAAAAGAAGAAAAAGAAAGATCCATCTGATGTAATATTTTTAATATACTGCCGATCATTGTTGTTATCAACTTTTAACCCACCTGTCTGCGTTAATAAATAATTTAGAAAGAGGTTGAAGAGGAAACACCTGCTGAACCTTCTGATTTTACTGATTTGCCCAAAATTAAGAAAAAGAAAAAGAAAACCATGACCGAATTCATAGAACAGTTAAATGACGAAGCAGAAAAAGATGTTCGAGCAGATGATGACTTATTTGTTCCAGAAAGCGAGCAGATGGATAAAGAAACAAAATTTGAGGAAGCATGGCTTAGTTCTGATCGAGATTATACGTATCAAGAAGTATGCTTATCAGTTCATATTAGCTACAAGTTTGACAAAATGAATAGATAAGGTCATTAACATTTAATCTCTTGTCTAATATAGCTCTTGGGTCGGGTTTTCCATATTCTTCGGCAAAATAACCCAGAGCTTGCTGGAGAAAAGAAACGATACACAATTGCTCCTCCATCGGTTCATCGTGAAGGAAACAAGAAAACAATTTTTGCTAATGTTATTGATATTTGCAAGAAGTAGGTCACTTTATTGAACAATACCTATCATTTTCGTTTTTGTTTGCGTTAATAATTCTCTGAACTAATACATTATCTTATCATCATAGAATGCATAGGCAACCTGAACATGTAATTCAGTTCTTATTTGCCGAGTTAGGTACTAGTGGTTCAATTGATGGTTCGCAACGACTTATTATCAAGGGACGTTTCCAACAAAAACAGCTTGAAAATGTTTTGCGACGATACATTGGTTAGTTTATTTGATGTTTTATTCAATTTACAATACAAAAACATACTTACCTTTAATATTATTATTTAGTTGAATATGTTACATGTAAAACCTGCAAGTCTCCTGATACGATCTTAACGAAAGAAAATCGTATTTTCTTCCAACAATGTGAAAGTTGTGGATCTATGCGATCGGTTTCCGCAATTAAGACTGGTACATTTTTTGTGTTTACATTGTATTCTCTTTTCTGACTTTCTTTTACGAATACTTAACACTTTTTGATATAATAAACAGGTTTCAAAGCTCAAACAGAAAAAAGAGCAGCTCAAAGAAGGGCCGCTGTACAATAGTTTAAAAAATTTCTATATTCTGATTCTAGATTATATGGTGACTGGTTAATTAGCGTAAAATATCGCCCTGTAATATATAAAAAATAAGAGTCCGGTTAATTAAGAAATTAATTTTTCAGCTTATCACAGTATTAAATATTCATTATTAGAATTTGAATACGGAATGTAATTTTTCTCGTTTATCGCATTTGATATATCATTATTTCAGTCTAATTTTTGTCCAAATTATAATTTTTAATTTTAGTACATAATTGCTATGAAAAAATAAATTTTTTTTCAAACACATGCTGTAAAGAAATGCTTTTTTAAAAATAAATAATATATTTTAATGATATTTTCTAATAATGATTAAATAGTTACATTAATTACAAACGATAAAAATATTATAGATTTTGATTATAAAAAATTGGCTATTACTATTATTATATATTTATGTAATTAAAATTATTTTTTATGAAATCTTCAATTATTTTTTTAATTTACAATCTATTTGATGCTACATGTTTATTAATTATATTGATTTATTTTCTTATTTTTTTTTTGAAGGAGCAAATGGCTACCATGCTTTATTTTATTATTATAATTTTAGACTTGTGGTTACAAGATTTACAACATGATTAGCATAATATACATCTTTCTTTGTTAGAAAGAGTTAAATGCAAGGTCTATAAAGGGCCATACCCTTAAGCTCTTTGGCATCACTCAAGAAATACAGTAAAAATAAATTTAAAACCTATATTATAGCCTTAAATGGCATTTAGCTAACTAGAAATTAATTTGAATGCCTAATCACATGAAGGTACTGCAGCTACTTTATATAGGTTTGCTTCCAAGTCATGAGTAGCACTAGTTCAAATTAGATTATTTGATAGCTGAATTACAGCTGATTAAATTCAAATTTATTAATAAAAGTTTATATCAAAGTTTTGTTGTTTGATTTAATTTATATTATTTGAACTTAAAATATACAATAATTCAGCAAAAAAAAATAATTATTTGGTAATAAAATTATTTGACAATAAAATTTTTCAAAAATAAAATAATTCAGTAATAAAATTATTTAGCAATAAAATCATTTGATAATAAAATATTTAGTTAAAAAATATTTGACAACATTCTATAATAAAAATTATAGTTTTCAAAATAAATTTTTATTATTTAATTATAAAGTTGACAAAATCATTTAGCATTAAATACTTTGGTAAAATCAAATTATATATTTTTAATAAAAAAATTGCATTTGTAATAATATTTGACAAAATTTAATTAATACTTGATAAATTTATTAAAAATGTAAAAAATATAAAATTTGAAATAATTATTCACTAGTTATTTATTAATTATTTACTATTTAATTATTTGATAATTATTTACATATTATTTACTAAATTCCTCTATTTCTTTATCTTAATTTTTTTGCTCATAATCTTCGTCTTTTTTTTTTGCTGATTTTACCATGGCTCTTGTAACTCTTGAAGATTTTATAATACTGAGTTTCTTTTGCTTTGGAGTGCTTTTTTATGGTTTTTGTGTTTCTTGAACTTTTTATGATTTTTCTTTACTTTTCTCCTTTAATATTGTCTTCGAATTTCGTCCATTTGTGCATCTTCTTTAATTTGATGCTCTTCTCTTTTTGAATATATGTAATTTCTTATAATCAGATATTCTTTATCTTTTATATTTTTTTATCAATTGTTTATCTTTTTTACCTTGTTCTATTTCTTAATCTTCATTATCTGATTTACAAGTCCAATTTGATATATTCTTTGGCATGATTACATTGTAACAATAAAATTTGCTATAGTTTCATTTATGAATTGGTTGAAATGGTTGAATTGACTTTGAGTATTTGTTCAAATTTTTTTGAATAAATCTTTCAACTATAAAATAATTAGTAATAAATTAATTATTTAGCATAAAATCATTTATTAAAAAATACCTCATCAGAATATCTACTATAGTCATATATGTTTATTCTTTTCTTATTATCATTTTCTGGATCAGTTTTACTTTTTTCAGCTGAATGAACTCTTGGTTATTTAACTATATTAATCAATTCCTTCTGATATCTTGTAATACTCTTGGACCTTTTGTTAATAAGTAATTGTATACTTTTGATTCTTCATGCCCTTTTCTTTATTATTAGATAAAAATTAATACAAATAATATATATAAATATCAATTAATTTTACCTCATTTAATTAGCTATTTGCATGTAAGTGATGATTGTTTGCATCTAGTTTTTCTATTTATGCCTTTTGATGTCTTTCTCTTTAATGATGATGAAAAGTATTAACTAATCGTTCAGCTGCTTTTGTGATAAATTAAAATGTGATGTTATTAATTTTAATAATTTGAATATTAACTTGCTTAATATTTTTTTATTTACATTACTTGAATAAACTTTATCTATCCTTAGTTGAAGTTTTTTAAGAATAGTTTTCACCAGAACCTTTATTTTAGCCCTTGTCTCCTTTTCCTTTTTATCTTTAGAAACAGTTTCTGGAGGTTTGACTGTTTCTATTACTTTGCTCTTTTTGACATCTTTACTCTTTTCTTTGAACTTAATTCTTTGATTCTTTAATATATTTGACACATTTTTGGAATCTGAAATTATATATTCAGTTTTAACTTCAGGCACAGGTTCGGGTTGGTATTCAGATTTGGGTTAGTATTCAAGTTCAGATTATTATTCAGATTAGTATTCAGGTTCAGATTAATTTTGAGATTCAAATGTTACTTTTGTAGTTTCTACAACTACTATTGGCTCTAATGCTAATTTATGTAGTTTTGATTGTTTATTTTTCATTTTTAAATATTTAATATACTTCTTTTACTGATTTAATTTATCAAAAAATATTCTATTTATATGGTTCAGTATAACTAATTATGCCTTCAAATTGGTATTTGTTTTTTAGTTCATTCACCTTCATATATAACTCTTTATTTTCTAAATAAATTGACAAATTAGTAAAAGTAGATTTTATGATTTAAAAATAATTTAAATTATATCTTTTTCTATTTTATCTTGAGTTCGAGTTACAGACTTCAGTTTAGAAGTCAATACTTATGCAACTTCAGTTGTTAAGCTTGCAAATAATAAAGGATCTGGCGTTTTGTTATTGAAAAGTGAATTAATTGTTTCTATGATTTTATATTCAGTAATTGAACTTATTAGGAATTCAAATTTATTATTTTTAGCATTAGTATTATTCAGTATTAAATTTTGTTGATTATTGCTTAAAGTTATAATTAGATTTAGCAAAATATTCTTAGTTTATTGCCAAATAGTAAATTCTTGATCTGTTGAGTTTTTAGTTTTTGTTTTTTGATATCTATACAAAAACTCTATTCGTATAGCAACAAGTAATTTATTGCATTTATTACAGTTGCAAATAACCTTCATTTTTTTAGGTTTTTTTTTTGAACTTTTGCTAAGTAAAGCTGAGATTAAATGTTTTCTTATTATTTCCATTAACAAATATTAAATATAAAGTGACAAGAGTCATTATTTAACTTCAAATTGTCAAATGTTGACTAATATAAATATAATATACAAATTTTAATATAATATAACAAATATTTATTTAATAAGACTAAATGATGAATATAGCATAACGAATTTAAATATAACAATATCAAATGACAAATTTTTAATATAAAAATATTAAATAAAAAATTATAATAATACAAAATG
>CAJVPV010003432.1:0-11304 GCA_910591835.1 Acaulospora morrowiae | reverse complement strand
AAGTGTTTCTTGGAAGACTATTACCAAATAAGGAAATTTTCAAGTAAAAAATTGATTGACGGGAAGAGTTTTTTTTTAATATTTATTATATTATTATTTGTATTATTTTATATTATTATAATTTTTTATTTAGTATTTTATATTAAAAATTTGTCATTTGATATTGTTATATTATATTTGTTATTTAGGACCTATGGGTCCATAGCTCAGTGGTTAAAGCACCATAGGTCTATATTACAAGTTATAGGTTCAAATCCACTAGAGGACTAATCTGATTACCTGAAAAACCATGTGGAAATCTGCAGACTATTGATGTAACTATATAATAATTGATGCTTCTAATTATAGAAAAACTGGTCTATAATAAAATTGTGATACAATTGTTATCCAAAATCAATTAGGATTAGGGTTCCGAAAAAGTACCGAACTGATATTGAACTGGTATCAAAATGGTACCGATCTATAGTAAATTTAATATATGAGTTGTAACCTACTTATATGTTTTTATAGTAAATTTAAGTATCGAATTGGTATCAAAATGGTATCGAAGTGATATCATTAGGAGCTCTAGCTAGGATTATCTTCAACAGGATCATGTTATCAGAAGTGGTAATAAGAAGAGTAGATCTCAAACCAGTAGAATGCCACTAAAGAATTTCTAATGGCTGTATTGAAGGATACTAATCAAGCACTTGATTGTGCCAGATTTTACAAACTTTGCTATTGGGAGGCTTTGGTGGAAGGCGAAAGCTGCAGACCACTCCAAAGGACTAAAAATCAGGGTTCAGGATACTGTAATCAATGGTCTGATAACCAAAATACTCTTAATAAAATTGTTCTAAGAAAAATTAAGATGGATTCGCATATTTTTCCAAAAATGATGACCTAGTAAACCATTAGTTTAAGTAGTGATTATACATAGCATTAAGTTAGTGATATATAGCTAGTCATATATAAATAAGTTAATTATAAACATATATGTATAACACTTGTTGGATATATGACATTAAGTTTAGTCAGAATAGTTAGCAATTGGTAGTGTTTTTTGTATTATAGTATGTACTATTCAGCATATATTTCAATAAAAAATATGGTCCAAACTATAGAACCTAGAACTATCTACCAAAAACAAACTACACAAAAGAGCAGCAAATACCTATAAGACAACCAATGCATTAACTGTCAACAAATAGAAACTAACATATACTGTATTATATGTGAGAAAATAAAACAGATATATATAAAAACTACAACAAATAATCAATAAAGAAGTTAGCAGCAGAAGCAACAAAACATAAAACACAATCTAAACAAAGAACTCAATAAACAAGCAAAACTCTGAACAAATAAAATTAAAAACTATATAGCAAGAGAAGTCCTTACAACAGATATGATAAAAACTATCAAAAAGTACATATCGGCAGAAAATCAAAAAGAAATAATTCAAAACATTGTAAACAGCTTTTTTAATACAATTCAAGAAAAAAGAAACCACAGATGCAACAACTTTGCACAATGGAAAAAAGAACACAACATTATAGCCAAAAATAAAAAACAATGAAAACCTATAAGCATAAAAAAGAACACACACAAATCTTCTATTCCAGGAATCAATGCAATTATGAAACATGCTAGCCATTATTGGATTAACTAGAATACAATTTATATCTTTAAAACAAGATTTTTATGGAACAGGTAGAGCTTGGCAAATTAATCAAGTATATATCAGTACTTGACAATAAGCTGCATGGTAAAATTTTTCTTAGTGAGTTTAATTAGATAGATAAAGTGATAAATTTGTATAAAATAAATTTGTACATACTCATTAAAAAATATTTAATAAATCTTTTTCCCAAATGTATCAGATTCCCTAAAAATTTTCTTTTTAAGTAATCAGGAAAAATTTTGAGAAAAAACAAATCAAGCATCCTTGGGGGCTTCTCCTCCAAGGTAAAACCTCTAGACCCAGTACATGGTCTCTTGGACATTGTCCTCATCAACCCAAGCAAACTTCTATTTGCTGTAGTCTACATGGAAATAAATACGCGCACTATTTTAGTTTTCCTTCCAAAAAAAAACATATCCATTTCACCACTTGTCAGTTTCCCCAAATATTGGATTATTCCAGTTCAGGAAAGCTCCTCACAAGCCCAGAATAATATTCCAACAATATATATCGAGTTCAGTACCTCTAAAACTACCAGAGCAACTCACCAAGCATTTACCATAGTAACAGCCAGCAAACCAAGAAAGAAGTTCAGCTCTCAACTAGAGGAGTTTTTCAAATACCAGGACAGCAACAAACTCAGTCAGGCCGACAGAAAACAAATAGCGCAAAAAGTTATCAGCAGCAACCTCAATTACAATTGGCACCTGTCATGGAACCAAGTTAACATTATAGATAAGGAGAACAGCACATTTCAACTAGAAAAGGTATTAGACTCATTTATTCACTCTCCACCAAACACTCCAGTACAGGAGGAAAACCTTCTACCGTCGTTAGACAATACTGCTAATAGCTTCTTCCCCACACCTGAGAATTCTCAAGCCCAAAAAACCACAAACAGCTTACCCCTTACAAATGATTAACAAAGCTTATCAGTAGCACCAAATGCGCAAGTCATGCACACAAGTGTGCCTAATAACCACAACATATCACATGATCAACAAGAAGCAGGTAACATGATGCAAGTTGACAACTATCAGCATGCAGTTACCCCTGATGCCAATCAAGACAAATCTGGCAGCACAATCAGACTAACAAGTCCAGTATCTGCGATCGACATCTCCATGGATCCCATGGGACAGGACATCTCAATAGAAAACACAGAATCGTTAATAGAATTCAACAGACAAGTGCAAATAGACTTGGAAGAACTTCAAAACTCATCATTGGATCACCCCACTAGGTCAGAAACCACAGACCTGAACCCAACAATACAAAATAATAATACTGCAACTCCTCCAAATAAGGAAACAAGTCTTGTAGGTAACCTGTTAGCATCACCTGAGTCATCAACCACCTCAAATAGCATAACAACCTCACCAACCTTGCAACCATTAGATTCAAGAGAGCAAAGAGTAATCAATCTGCTCATGGAAAGCGACCCCAATACCCAGCAGATAATAGATGAGGATTTAACCAAACAGCACATCAATACAGATAAGTCTTTTGTTAGTGAGCATGATATAATTATTGATCTGGCTGCACAATTAAGTTACTGCTGCGCAAATGCCCAAGAAGTTATGAACACTCTCAAAAAAATCACTAACAAGCCCAAAGGCTCAGTTCTTCAAGAGCCGCAATTCGCCATCTTTACTAATATTCTATTCAGAGACAGATCCTTTTTTAGATCATTCATCAAAAACAAGTATCTTAAAGGCAACCATCAAATAGAATACGAGGCACTCGAAGAGAAAGTACATATCAAATACAAGAGACAAAACGACTTAGGATATATCAACAGAAGTACAAAAAGAAAAATCCAATGGCTTTTAAACTCAACCCTGTTCATTGCCTATCTCAGATTTACAGACTTGTCAAAACTCAAATACTATGAAGTAGCACAGCTCCTTGAATATGGCTGCAACTATCTTATTAAAGATAATGACAAGACATTGAACTATATCGAAGTACTAGACATCTGCACACAAACACTGTATGAGCCATTACCTCTACTGCCCCAATTCTTTGATCAAATCCTATCAAATATTATAATCAGATTACCATGCCAACTACCAATGAGAGGAAGAACACACCTACCCAAAGTACTCTCAGTCCTACACACCTACTATAAGTTTGATCACATACCAGATTCATTCTTTTACACTTCTCCTCCACTCCCAGAGAAACCAGAGGAACTTAACGAAGTGACCAGACCACTGTTTTCCATTGTTGAAAGAAAGAATTTTAAAACATTTGCTGAAAAAGCTAGGGAACTAAAAAAGCACTACAGAGTTCCACAAAAACTACCCAAATCATATTTCAATCTGCCCCCTCCAAAAGAACCTTTGCCAGCATCATACGAACTTCTTCCACCTCATTTACAACATACTTTCCACATGACCCCATGATAATGGACACACGCGAACTTATTGGCATACTGAGAAAGGAGTACAAGCTTATTACCTTGCCAATAGATTACTACAAGTACAAAAGACCTCTTCCCAGGTCCCCTAACCCACTCCTAGATGAGATTGACATTCCAATCCTAGCAAATACCAAAGAAAATGCAATGGCCTTAATTGCATGGATCGACCCAGCAATCTCACAAACTAATAAAGAAAAACTGCCAAGTAAAATCAGTGAAGTAGATGTCTCACTAGGAATTGGCACCTTCCTGGACTATAGGGATGAGCAATACCAAGAGAAAATTAGAAAACTTGACCAGAGATATGAATTTCTTACACTGCCAGAAGACTGGTTCAAAGCTCCTAAAGCACCTCTTCTCTCAATTGAAGAACTGAACAAATTCAATCAAGAAAATCACATAGATATCCAATTCCCTCTTAGAGATAATGATGACTTACTATTCTACATTGCTCAACTTCACAAGAGTTACAATTTCGACAGACTACCAGACGAATATATACTTGTAGAGGACTTACTGGAGCCTGGTTTTGACCTCATCCCATTTATTTGCTAAGATGAGAAGCTCATCCAATTATATACATTCATTAAACAGTTTCATACAAAATACTACCCTTGACACCAACACCGCTGCCACAATTAAAAATCTTCTTAACATCACAACATTAAATGTCAGAGGCCTCAATGATAAATTAAAGTTAACAACCCTTATACACGACCTCACAAATGAAAAGTCAATAATGTGTTATTCCGAAACCAAAATCTCCACAACTAATCTCCTCCCAAAGAAGCTTAATAACAAGACTATCATCGCAAGCACACCATCAGCATCATCAAAAAATGGATCATGCTTAATTGTAGGCAGTGACCTAGTCAATCACATCTTTGCGACATATGCAGAAAACAAGTACTGGTGCTTAGCCCACCTGAAATTCAAATCAAAAATTGACTTAATCGTTACAGCAGTTTACTTGCCTTATGAGACAAGTGAAAGGAAAAAAGCGACCAAGTCACTTGTAAAGCACTTAAGAAAATTCAAAGGATCAACTCATCAGATATTGGCAGGTGACTTCAACTCCTACCCTACAGGCACCCATCTATCAACGCACTAACAACAAACATTAAAAAAATGATCTACAATTATTTGTTCAATTGGATGGACATAATGAAAGTCCTAAATAGAGAAAGCGAATTTACTCATATAACACAAACTAGTGCATCAAGAATCGATCAAATTTGGTGCACAAACCATCTCAGATCCAAAGTCCTTAGTGCAAAAACCTCAGAGTTCCTATCAATTGTCACATAGCACAAACAAGTTCAAATAATTTTTGATTGGTTTGAACATAAGCTCAGAGCCTTAGGCTGTCGGACTAAGTTATTTGATTGAAAACAAGCCATGCCAGAATAGAGAAGCAACTTTCAAGAAGAAACAGATCTCAGAATCTCTATGAGGGACAGCCACTCTTGGCCCTCATTCAACCACATTATTGTAAACGCAGCCAAGAATAACCTACCACTAGTGAAACCAGTCATGAATAAGGCCCCCCAACACAATGGAGGTCAACATTATAGAACAATCAGACAAATTAAAAAGATTATTTCCAAAAAAAAAAATCTATCTGAGTAAGGGTAACAAGGCACATTGTACAAATTCATGAAAAAATCTTTGGACCTACACTAATTTCTATCAAATCTCTGAACCAGATTAAAAATACACTCATCAAAGAAAGACTTAATGACATCAAAGAGTTTCACACTGAACAAGTCCAGAGAAACATCACCAACAACTTTATCAAATTTTTGGAAAAGACTAAAAAGTTTTATCAAAAAAGCATTAGGCAACCTCAAGCCCTCACTAGACCTCAACTTCATACAAGATGAGCAAGGCATCCTCACAGATGACCCAGAGGAAATTAAAAATATCATAACCAACCATTTCAAAAAGGTCCTAACGAATAACAACTTCGATCTGATCAATCCATATTGACTTGACAAATATGTTTCTATCAGTACAATAGAAGAAGGCACATATAACAACACCTTGAATCCAATCAGCCTTACTGAAGTTAAGAACACACTGCAAGAACTATCTCTAGATAAGACCCCAGGATGCTCAGGTATTACCTATGAGATGATCAACTCCCTCGGACGCGCCTCAAAACAGATACTTCTACAGTTGTACAACAAGGTCATCGATGACAAAATCACTCCACAGAGCTGGAAAAAGTCGACAATCATTCTGCTACCTAAAAAAATTATATAGTCACGAAGAGTTTCAGACACCCACCCAATATCCTTAATCGAGTCAACTAGAAAAGTTTTTACAAAAATAATCAACACTAGACTGTCAAAAACTATATATGAGAACAATATATTGTCAAAAGCTAGCTTTGCAGAGCTACCCAACCAAAGCACAATGGAACCATTAACTATTGCGGCCTCAAGCCTGAACACAGCAAAGAATTTGAACAGCGAACTCTGGCTGGCCTCCTTCGACATCACAAAGACATTCGATTCTGTCAACCTCGACAGTCTCAAAGCTGCCTTAGAGAAAATCAAAATCCCAAATAAGATTATCAACATTTTTCACAGCCTGTTAAACAAACGAGAACTCGCAGTAGCAACAAACTTTAGTAGTATGAATAATATAGAGGTATCAAAAGACCTCGATCAAGGAGAGACACTCTCACCACTCTTATAGACAATTTTCTACAACCCAATGGTGACAACAATTCATAATAATGCCAAGCAACCACTAATCCCATATAGCATCCTCACGTACATAGATGACGTATTTCTTACGGCAAACTCCCTAGATAGCCTTCAAGACCATACAGATATTTTTTGCTTTTTTTTTATCCTTAACAACATCAAATGCAATTCAGACAAAACAATACTCATCACTACCTTAGCTAACAATAATAGTGCAAGGAATACAGGCTTGCGAGTCATAGATACAGTAGTAAGACTGCTTAGCATCAAAACTTCCCTTCAATAACTAGGCAACTTCTTCGCAGGAGACCCAGCTAGAGGTATCCCAAACCAGACCTATATCAAGGATCTAAGCCAGATCATAGAAGCCTGCCACAAACAGAAATGGAATGGCCCAATATTGAAACAAGTGCTGGACTGGACTATCATCTCCAGCAAACTTAACTACTCCCTTCTAACAAGTTCTCTCTCCAAACCGCAATTACAAAAGCTCCAGATCAGAGTTAATAACGCGATCAAAGAAAAGTTTAAAATAGTGTGAGAGTGGATCGGTGAATCTGTCGCTAAAATGGGCAGAACGTCGCGTAACTGTCAATAGGTAAGGGGTCTTAGCGGACTTTTAGGCGTGTAAGATTTGGTCAAGTCAATAGATCGTTTTAATAATTCGTCTCCTTTATTATTTTATTATTTTTTTTTTTTTTTAGTTCACTCTCTTTTTTATATATCTTAATTGGGACGGTTTTACATTCTAAAAATAAAGGTGACATCAATTATCTAATGTCTTCTCACGATGCTCCCTAATTACATAATGCTCAATTACAATTGTTCTACAATATTTGATTGTTTTCGCGATCCTCCCCTTATTACCTAATTCTCAAACACACTACTTTACTACTATTTTAACTATCTTCCATTACTATCACTTACATTTCCCATCTATTATTTCCAAGATCCATAATAGGAACGGGTCCTTCCTGGCACCAACGCGACAATTGATCATATGACTGGCATCACGTTACAATTTTTACCCCCTGACAATAGGAAAAATGATATCTGACAAAATTACTTACTCACAAGCTGGACTCAACCTGATAAACTTAGTGAATAACCAAGATCTTACTTTAATAAAACTTCTTATCGCCAAACTCACTAATACAAAGACCCAAGAAGCTATATCACTAGAAATAAATTTTCTTCAAGCCAGTCTCGCTATCAGGCTCTGCCCGATTTGTCACCCTGAGAAATTCCCAAAAACATGGATTACGCAAGCGGCGACAGCTTCAAAAGTGTACAGAATTAACATCAGCCCCACTTCCTGTCAATACAATTACCCTAAAGAGGAACAATCACTAGGCCTTCACTTCGCATTTGACAATAAATACCTAAAGCATTAGGCATTAGAACTGAGCAGAGAAAATATTAAGTTCTTAGAAGATCTACTTACTTTCCAATCGAACAGAAGGCTATCCTGGCATGAATTTAACACATACTTCCACCCCACACCCAAAGGTCCTATACCTTCCTGGTTCACCAAAATTAATCCCACACCCATTCTTAGAGGAACTTCAACCTGCATACCAAACACGAGAACCAGATTCTGGGCTTTCATTACCAATAACAAACTGAGTTTCATTAAACAAGAGTCAATCGTAACTGTACTTACTCTCAAATAAAGGGAACTTACTATAAATTAACAACAAGTAGGACTCTCAAGAAATGCCAGTGTCATAACAACGGCTCCCAAATCACCATTCCAACCACTAAATCAATGTTCCTTTGGACATACAAGACAAATAATAAACATTGCCTAGCTAATGCGTTAGAGGAAATATGGCTTCAACTTCAATACATTGCTATTTCAGACAATAATCCAAGAGTAGAAATTAGCTTTCATAAATATAGAGATCTACCAGTACAAATCAATACCAATACTATAGAGGATCTTAAACAAGTTATCAACTTCAACAGACTATTTTTGCATTTCAATATTGAGAGCAAAGATGAATTGTTAATGATACATGGACACAACACCAACATAGCTCTACACTCAACAAATCTGCAGCCAATCAATACTCTCTTAGGGTTAATTGGTCTAGTGGAGGTGACCAATGATCAGATATATATATCAGCCAATCTCCCTAAGAAGCTAGACCTACTGTATATACCCCAAGCTATTCTAATCAAAGAGTCAAATTTTCATACAGTTTTTTAAAAGGAAAAATCAACAGCACATGTAAACACAAAACATCAAATTAAGATTAGAGTCAAGCCCAGTCATCTCAGGCTACCAAGACAGTGACATAATCATAGGAATTGATAACCTAGTGGAACTCGAAAGCTATACCTCAAGTCCAAAAATCAAGAATAATTGGAGCTACAGCCCAGTTGTCTGGACCAAAAAAATTCAGTGAACATATAGGCTCGCTGATGTTACTTAGAGCTCGTCAATCAAAAACAGGTGAAAAGTTAGCATGAAAGTATCAACACTTCAAATTTTAGCCAAGGCAAACAAGCTACTAATCAAGAAGGACAAAATAAATACCTTCTCTTTATTAGCCTTTAGACTCAAGCTGCTGAGTAAAACATTGCCATCTAGGTTATTGCTACACAATCGATACCCAAGCACCTATGCTGATAATCTTTGCCCCAGATGCCTTATAGCAGTAGAAACCCAGAGTCACATTTTTAATTGCTATAAAAATATTGCAGCATACAATGAAATGGAGAATAAGATAAGAACAAGTCCAATAAAGCTTGTTAGGAAAAACAACAATAAGAAGTTCTTAACAGAAATCGAAAGAAGAATACAAAAACTAAACTTTGGCCGAAAATCTAATTTAGACAAACTTGCAAGTGGAATGCTAAGCATAGACATACAACTATCTGTCGCCAGTCATGCCAAGATGGCAAACAAAATACTAGCCCTACTATACTCACAAATATGAATTCCAGATATCTATTATGTTGTTTTGATGAAATGTTGTGTGTTGTAATTACTGGAACCCATGCAGAGCACTGATCACATGCTCTTTCTATCCAGTATGTTGTTGTGTTGATTTGATGTATAAAGATAATATGGAATGTGATTAGTATTTTATGTATTGTAGATCATTTAATAGAGATAAGCTGATTACAGTTTTTGGGTTGAAATTTGTGAGCGAGGACTTATAACTAGCCAGAAGATTATATGAAATCTAGTACTAGTTATCATTAGTAGAAAACAAAAAAAACTAAAAAAAATAAAATGCTGCCTCTTGAGAATAGAATTGTTTTTGAGTTGAAAATGGAAGATGTGATTGTTTTATAGCAGTTGTGTATAGAGATGACCTTTACATAAAAAATTTTCTTTTTATTTGTTTTTTCTGTTTCAAGTTATTGTCCAGTGCCATTACCAGTTACTAGACCTCTTAGCATGGGCTCCATTGCTAAAAACCCAGGAGCCAATCTTATTCTTGAAACCCCACTGCTCTAAATCAGTTCTCCAGTTTATGTTCCTTCCAAAAGAACATATTCCACTAGACAAAATTTTTTGGAAGAGAGAAGCTTCCTAAAAAAACATTTTTCTATGGATGGAAATATTGTGGAAAGGAGTTTTTTTTTTTCATACATAATAATTATAAGTTATATAAAATAATAGAAATATAAAAAAAATGTTATATTCATTAGAACAGTTATCTGTATGTGTTAGCATAGAAACAAATGCTTTGGCAATGATACAATAATAAAGATAAATAAACAAAATAGGAAATATTCTAGAGTAACAATAGCACGAAAAGCATAGTGCTAAACAATAACAAAAATAGTAATACAAGAATTATTTTAGAATGAACAACATTTTAAGGATAAATATTAGTAAAAATCAGACAAGGGTAGTGATGATCTTGGACAAAAATCAAGTATAACAATATACTGTATAATATTAGTATTATACATTTTGTTATTATATAATTGAAACTAGTCAATATTCAATCCCAATACTAAATGCAAATTAGCCATTTCTTTACTAAAAAATAATTTAGAATTTCTATTTTTAAAAGTTTTTCAAATATTGCCATTATAAATATTGTATAACAATTCATTAGTGTTTAATTAATTTGTCCAATGCTGAAAATTAGATTCAAAATCTGGATTTTGATATATCTGAAATAATTGCTGCTGAATAGTTGCACAAGAAAAAATTAATTTTGGCTGATTAATGCTTCCATTTAATAATTTGAATTGTATAGATAATAGAATTCTTCTTTGAATTGTTGAATTTATAAATTTGATATGAACTCTCTTTATTATTAATAGCTGATTGTTTTTTTGAAAACTTGGTATATTATTTGTTTATATAATTTGTAACATTTTTGATATGCTACAAAATTAATGAATTGATCTAATAATTCAAGTAATTTTTTGATCATATTGTTAAAGTGAAATATGAACTATATAAATAATGAGAAAAATAAAAGTAAAATGAAGTAGAATATAAAAAGTAATATGATAGATATGCAAAA
>CAJVPV010003431.1:0-11305 GCA_910591835.1 Acaulospora morrowiae | reverse complement strand
ATTCTTTCTTGAGAACAGGAAGTAGCAACAAGGTTTAGGTCCTATCCCAATCTGATAACAAGTTGAAGTATCAATATCTTCCTGAAAATGATTGGAGAAAGAGATCTTAAAACTATCCACTAGTTGAGTGAAGCTATAATTTTAGAAGACATAACTTGAAAGAGAAATCAACAATTGAAAACCAACATTCTTTCTGGTTAGAAGTCTTCAAGCATAAAGTTTCAAGAAATACTCTCTTGGAAGTGTCCTTAAACATTCTTGGATATCGACTATTCCATTGGAAATTAAACAGTCTGACTGGCCACAGAAGGTGAGAAATGGAAAACCATGAAAAGCTTGGGTTTTAAGTTTATTAAGATAACCTTTTCAATGATAGTTATAATAAATGATAGCTTTTTTTTTTTTTTCTTTTTGTCAAAAATTCCTTTTTTTATTCCTTTTTCCCCTTGTATAGTTTCTATAAGAGGGAGATGACACAATTTGGATTTATGGTCGTGACTGTAGAGGTGATCCGCAGGTGCTAATCCTATCTAAAGTTTGGGATCTTAATCCCATTTTTTAGGAAAACAATATATCAACCCATAAATCACATCTAGAGTCTTCGGCTAAAGATGAGTGAGTTGGGTTGGAGAAATTTATACTTTGCATATATTCTCATATGTATAATGGTTCTTTATAATTTAATAAATAAACAACACCAACCTGATTACAGGATTAAAAAAAAAATAACATCTCTTGAGTATATATTGCATATAACAAGTTAAATAATAGCTTGCCTACTTGATCACTATCTAACTAATATTGTAAAAAATTTTAAAAGCAATATTAAAATATCAAATAGCAAAGTAGCGGCTATGCCTACCTACTTGACAAAATTTTATAAATTCTTTTGATTTTTTGAATATAAGATAAATGAAAAGAAAATAACAACTATAGCTATTGAAACTAAAACTAGGTTGCCTGAACTATAAAATATATGTAAACAAAAAGAATATCTAAAAGATAGCCAATAGTCTGACTCTTGTACCAGTGCTGATCTTAAAGACGTAACTCTTATTAACATGGATAGTAGAGTATAGTTGACATTGTTTGTTGTTATAGTAGCTGTTGTTATTGTTATAGTGTTAAAAAACTGGTTTAAACAAGTTCAGTTTTTTCTTTGTTGTTTTGATGAAATTTGATTAAATGATTGGAAAGTGATGATTATCTGGAGGGAATAAACTGATTTCAGTTTTTTGGAAAAAAATTTTTGGAGATTTTGAAATAGTGCAATAAGTAGCGTTATAATAAAATTGTATGTGAAGGTTGTATTAAAACAAACAATAAACCCAACAATATTGTTTGAGTATGTTTTTTAAAAAGTGTTTAGTTTAGTAAATATAATGGTATTAATGTGAATGGTTTTTATGATATAATAGAAAAAAGAAGGGATGCAAGAGAACTGCTATGGGCCTTTCCTCATGCAACTGAAGAATAAGCACGACTTCCAAACTTGAGTAGACTTTGACTAGAAATCCTATCCTACTGCATTAGTTGTTTTGAAGGTTCTTGAGTTTTTGAGTTAGGGTTTACTTGTGATAAAGAATGTAAAACATTTTTTCTTACTTAAAATTATCATAAAAGAAAAATTTTTAACAAAACGGACATAATTAGAAGAAAGTTTTTTTTTAAAACTATAAAATTTTTATTAAGTAATTTATATTTAATTTATATATAATATAATATAAAAAAATAACAAAAATTCATATATTTTAAAATTACTTTTATTTTAATTAATTTTAGATAAAATATAATTAAATTTCACTATAATATACAGTACTGGTCATAAGTAATCTTATATTCTTTAAAAATTCAAATTTAATTTAATTGTTTTAAAAATTTTAAAACAAATAGTTTATTATAATTTCTAATCATCTGATTTTTATAAAATTTTTATAATTTCCAAAACAAAATTTAAATAAGAACCAAAATTTGAAAATTTTTTTTAATGATTTTTTTTAACCTGAAAATTTTCAATAAATAATTTATAGATTAATAATAATTTATATAGTCAAAAATCCTTAAAAAATTATATATTAAAATTAGGGCTCCTAACAATATCACTTCGATACCACTTTGATATCAATTTGATACTTAAATTTACTATAAAAACATATGAGTAGATCACAACCCATATATTAAATTTACTATAGATCAGTACTATTTCGATACCAGTTCGATACCAGTTCAGTACTTTTTCAGAACCTAATTAAAATCCAGATCTTTGACATATTTTATTAATTTTACCATATAATTTATTATTTTTTAATATTTTTATAATAGAATATATGGTAAAATTGATAAAAACTGTATTTCACAATAGATCACTAAAAAAGAACTCAAAAGTCAGCCCCTATGGAACATCCAAAGTGACATGGGAATCCCACAAATATTCCCAGAAACATATGACACCTCACCACTAATAAATAACAATTATGCCACTAGCATCATACAGCGGATCAAATTTGTGAATTTCTATACTAACTTCTTTAACACATTATTAAGTCAATCAGCAATCTATAAGCCCCCTCAATGCCGGTACTAGAATTGATCTGCAAAGCCAACAAAAAACTAAAGAAAAATGACCAACTAAAATACAGAAGCCTCACAGTTTTCAGAACCAAACTGATCGCCAATCAACTTTCTACAAGAACCAAACTTCACAAAAGGTATCCTGATGTATATGACAGTGACCTCTGCCCACGGTGTGAAGAATTCTCGGAAGACCAACCATATATCTTTCTCTGTGTATACGTCTCATCCACTATTACAAAAAAAAAGAACAAACTTATAGACCTAATTAACAAGAACACCCCTCAAACACCTGGCAACGGAAAATTATTTCCACTGACCTTTACAACAATAACAACACCTGACATAATCAATCTCACACTTGGCAATCTTCAACCTCCTCTGGATAAAATACAAAATAACAAGGTTGCAATCTCGAACAAAGTACTTAAGATCCTATACAAAGTTTGGAAGAAACGTTCAGCAACAGTCACTACATCACCAATATCAGGAATAAAATGGAAAAAAACCACAGCCACGAAAAGTGATCTCAATACTAAAAACGACAGTTCCACATTTCATAAAATATTTAATACACTAGCATCAAATAACAATCTAACAGATAAAAACATATTTACACCCACAATTGTATCATCATTTTGAATAGGCATTAGTTATTCAACACTGCTAGTATAGACCCACCTACTTGGTGCAAGTCAAGTGTTAACAGAAAAAGTTGCAATAGGCTAGGATTAAATTACTTTTTTTTGTAAAGATCTTTAATGTAATGGTTATAAACTCTCGTTTAATAAAAGTCTCGCATTTAATGCCTTTTTGCGATTAAAAAAAAAAAAAAAAATTGTATTTCAGAAAGTCTTTTTGTTATTGAACAAACTTAAAGTTTGAAGGTTAATTTTTTGACAATTGTCTTATTAAAATATGTCAAATTTTTTATCAATAATATAAAAAGACTTGGATTTTAACATATAATTTTTAAGAGTTTTTGACTATATGAATTATTGATCTATAAATTATTTATTGAAAATTTTTAGGTTAAAAAAAACCATTAAAAAAAATCTTGAAATTTTGATTCTTATTTAAATTTTGCTCTAGAAATTATAAAAATTAAAAAAAAATTAGATAATCAGGAATTTTAATAATCATTTGTTCTAAAATTTTTAGAACAGTTGAATTAAATTTAAATTTTTAAAGAGTATAAGGTTACTTATAATTAGTCTATAAACATAAGATAAATAATTAATTTTTTTAATCTTAAATTATATTCCATAAATACTTTTAATAAAATTCATTAATATAATATTAATCTTTAAACAAAAACATAATGTTAATTATATTATATTTTTGAGAACAAAATATATTAATACTAAAGAAATGAGTATAAAGAAGATAATAAATAATCAAAAACAATTATTAATAATATTTTATAAATATTAAAACAATATTTTTAATAAAAGTCTTTCTTTTTTTAAGAATCTTAATCCTAAAACTTGTAAAACAAGATATTAACATTTTCTATATTATTATTTAATGATATTTAATTAATTTTGAATATTAAAACAAATTTTTTTAATATCAATATTGATAAATATCTAAAAGAATAATTATAATAAATAAATTAAGAAAAATAGAAAAACAACTAAAACAAGACAATTTTTATTAATAAAACAGCATTTTAATTATTTTGAAACCTGATAAAAAGATGATATAAAAGTACACAACTATTAAAAAGTATACTTAAAGACAAATCAAAATTTTTTTACTTAGGTAAAAATTTGTGTAAAAAGTAAAACAAATTTATTTTGTTTTAAGCCAATTATAAATTCTAAGTTTTATATAAAAATTTTTCATAATCATATTTTCAAAATTTCAATAATACTTGGAGATATGTAAAGCTTCTAGCAAAATAATGAATCAAATTATCAGCCAATTAATTAAAAGTTTTCATGTTAAAAATTGTTTATATCTTATAGTATAACTATTGTTATACTTGATTATTACTTAAAATCTATATTAATTTTTATTAACATTTATTTATGAAATAACTTTATTTCTAGAAAAGTTCTTGTATTACTGATTTACTGTTATAGTTTCACCCACAAATCCCACATGAAGTTCTTAATGTAAGATTTTTCATATGATCACCAGGAGTCAGATGTCTTTTGAGTCTCTTGAATTAAGCAGAACAAATATCCGGAATATTACGATGTTTTGTTGTTAATACTTGAATACTACATTCTAATAGTTCATTTAAAATTATTTATTAGGTATAGATGACAACGCAATGATTTCACGAATTATCTCTTTTGTTTTATTTCTCTCTGAGAAATTAGTTCCATTATTTATAGTGCTAATTGTGTTAGCTTTGACTTCTGTTCCTAGATATAGTTGTTAGGTTGCAGATAATAGAACAATTCTTGAATATTGAGAATTTCATTTATATCTTCTATCTTTGATTGAGACTCGAATGTTACCACTGGATCCTAAATAAAAACCTAGTATGGTGAAAGGTCAGCGTCGTCATCTCTATTAAAGGGGTTGATGATACAATCGAACTGGTAGAGGGGCTTTCTATAGATATGTTTTCTGTTTGTAGATTTGACGATGCTTTAGGTTTGTTCAATTCTTCGTTATACTTCAACCTATAATTTTGTGCTTTTTTATAACAAAAATCCGCATTATTCATTTCTCCTAAACCTTTTTTGACGTCACAACATTCTAAATAAGCTTCAGCTAAGCCCGAGCCTTAAACTCATTAATTGCTTTTTGATGGGAATCCAACGAAATCTTTTAGATAACCATCAGATTTTTGTTTTATAGCATTTATTAAGCAGTATAACCTTTTATAATGGTGTCGGACATATATTTTTTAAATTATTACTTTGAAGAAAGGATATCCAATAAATGAAATTCTTCTGTAGTCATATACTGTACCCCTTTGTACAACAAGTGTATTACAAAATACGGGAGACTATTGCACAGGAAGACAGTGTATGCGCCATCTAAAAATTTACACACCTTTCCCAAAAACTATATACTGTACAGTATATAGTAAAATAAACAGAGATGCCACATTATGTATGACCTACTCGTCTTATGAAACTCACATTGTAATCAGATTAAAATTTTAAACGCAAAGATAACGTAGATTAATAATCAGTTTATATTTCTTTTCACAAACTATTTACACTTCATGGAAGTTCAGTGATATGAAAAATATTCGATTATTGACGCTTTGTGATTGTAAAAGATGTTTATATATTCATAATTTAGCTCAAATTTTTACCATCTGTCCGAAACTTTGTACAGTACAGTACAATATTACAGCACATGATCTTCGAATGACATCAGCCTTTTCAGGGAATAGTGTGACCTTCCATCAATGTACTTCGGGTCAGATACAGTAGCTTTTACGAACTAAAATCCTATAAGTTGAATAAAATTATCGCGCACACTAAACAATGGAGAATATTAATGAAAATTAATGTACAAGAAGTAATTGATGCTTTAACCGTATAGATTACTACGACCTGTGCGCTTAAATTCAGTGAAAGCGCGGGAATGTATCTTGGTTTCTAACAATTCGAACCGACAGCAACGGTGTTAGTCTCATAGCATTTATCTTCAACTAAGTAAACACCTAGATCAATTCAAGAGACGCAATAAAAAATGTCGTGCACTTTGTATACGTCTGGTAACGGTACTATGTTACTGTACTTCCAAATAAATTATTGATCAGTATGCAATAAATAAACGAGCATAATCTTGGTCTCGTTCCTCTCTAAATAACCATGGAATCGATCAAAAATTTTATTGACGATGGCCTGTTAATGAGCTTGATTACAGCGAATTCCAAAATATAGAAGTTATCTATGATGGAATGAGTATGGTCAAACGTGCATATCAAGAAAGAATAAAGGAAAATGTTGTAATTAAAATTTCAAAGGAAAATGATGATAGTGAATATTATAAAAAGCTTAAAAGAAAAGTAACTATAAATTTATTGGATTTTTGATTTCATATTTATTTTATTGTTATTTATTTAAATTGTGGATAATAGATAATAAATTTGAAAAAGGTTGATAATAATGAAAACACCGTTAGTCTTCTTGGTGTTACCAAAGGTATTATATACATATATATAAAGTATGGTTATTTTTTCTGTACGGACAGTAATTAATATTATCACTACTTTATTATATTAGACCCTCAAAGGAATAATTACTCTATAGTAATTAAATATTGTGATGGCAAAAATCTTCGAGAACATTTGAAAAATGAAAGAGTCACAAAAAAAGGTTGGCCTCTTAAGATAAAAATGGTCATGAATATTGCCAACGGCTTGAGGTATATTCACAATGCAAACATTCTACATTGTGAACTGGTCAGTATATTGCGCTTAATACTGTATAATTAGTCAATCGTTACAAGTATAACTACATTTATTTACTTATGCTTTTTAACTAAAGAACCCAAAGAACATATTAGAGCATAATGGTAACTCTAAAGGACTCGGCACTTAATATTGTTGATAAAAATATAGATCCCGAAGATATTGCTTACGTAGATTCAAAAAATTTTGATCGTACGATTGATTATAAATATGATAAATCATCGGATATTTACAGTTTAGGGTGGATACTATGGGAAATATCAAGTAGTAAAATTCCCGAGCTTACGTTATCTATAATTAGGTACAGTATATTATAAGCGTAGATAGTACTAACTACTGTATTTCGTGACTTCAGTCCTACTTTACAATGAGTATTTATTTAAAATATTTTTTATCGCCATTTTTCATCCGTCTTCTTATGTAAAATGGTTTATAAAACATTAACTGGTATAAGTCAGAAAAATAATTAATTGTTATTTTTAGAAATAATTGTTCATTATAAACATGTTGAAGAATATTAATAAATATTTAATGATACATACAGTATTTTACATTAGAACATTTTAAGCTTTCTCCTAATTTTGAATATTTCTAATTCCACCCGATATCATCTTTCCATGGCTATTCTACCCATTCTAGCTTAATAAGGTCAAACTTAATATTGTACTGGGTACAATATAGAAAGTAAAGGTAGAACTTAGAGGCATAGGGATTTAATCTGAAAACTTACAATATCTAATAAAAATTCATAAAACACTTTAGTCAGAAACACAACATAACAAATTATTACATACAATACTTAAAATTTGTAATTCACAGTTTCTCACTAATTTTTAGACTTGTTTCTTTAACAAAAACTTCTAACTTCCATTTTATTCGATTCAAGATTCCTATCTCTTTTATACTGTACGTGTTTTACAAAATTCTTGAAATAAATGAAATAAACTCAATCCAGTAGACAATATAGACAAATACAGTAGACAAAATATACTATATACAGTAATCGAAGTAGACTATATTTCAAAAACAAACTAAATCTCAAGATAAACGCTACCTACAAATGCATTTTATAAATGCTATCATTACATAATATAACTCTCTATTAATTCCAGTTATTCTCGCTATTCCGGTAATTTACTAAATTACTAAATTACGACAATTTCCTGAATTATCGGTATGATAGTCGTTTATAGTACCATTTAAAATACTTGACATACTCTTCTCAATTTAGAATTTCTTCACTATTTTGTGTGTATTGATATTCCCACTTCTGGTACCAACAAAGTTCTTTTCTCTTCGTCTTTGTAATTTCAATTCCATCTAGATAACAACATCCAAGCTTTACTGTCCAGAGCCATTTCCACCTTCGACTGATTTCTGATACCAATAAGATGCCTTTTCGTGGTTTTGAGCGGTTCCAATTCTATTTAGATAACAATCCCCAAGATTATTCTGTCTAGTAATATTTCCACCTTCGGCTGATTTCTGATACCAATAAAATGTTTTCTCATGGTTTTGAGCGGTTCCAATTCCATTTTGATAACAATATCCAAGACTACTCTGCCCAAAATATTTCCACCTTAGGCTGATTTCTGATACCAATAAAATGCTTTCTCATGGTTTTGAGTGGTTCCAATTCCATTTTGATAACAATCCCCCAGATTATTCTGCCCAAAAATATTTCCACCTTCGGCTGATTTCTGATACCAATAAAATGCTTTCTCATTGCTTTGAGTGGTTCCATTTCCATATTGATAACAATACCCAAGATTATACTGTCCAGTGATATTTCCACCTTCGGCTGATTTCTTATACCAATAAAATTCTTTCTCGTGGTTTTTAATTCCAATTCCATTTTGATAACAATACCCAAGACTATTCTGTCCAAAAATATTTCCACCTTCGGCTGATTTTTCGTGGTTTTGAGTGGTTCCAATTCCATTTTGATAACAATACATAAGGCTATCTTGTCCATCGGTATCTCCACCTTCGGCAGATTTCTGATACCAATAAAATGCTTTCTCATGGTTTTGAGTGGTTCCAATTCCATTTTGATAACGATACCCAAGTCTATTCTGCCCAGCAATATTTCCACCTTTGGCTGATTTCTGATACCAATAAAATGATTTCTCGTGGTTTTGAGTGATTCCAATTCCATTTTGATAACAACACCCAAGATTATTCTGTCCATCGGTATCTCCACCTTCGGCTGATTTCTGATACCAATAAAATGTTTTCTTATAGTTTTGAGTGATACCAATTCCATTGTCATAACACCTTCCGAGACTATTTTGTCCATTGGAATTTCCATTTTTAGCAGATTTCTGAAACCATTCAAATGCTTTTTCGTAGTCTTGAGTGGTCCCGATTCCATTTTCGTAACACGCTCCAAGCCTATCTTGTCCACTTGTACTTCCATTTGTTGCTGATTTCAGATACCAGTGAAATGCATTTTTGTAGTTTTGAGCGGCTCCAATTCCTTCCTCGTAACAATAACCAAGGATATTCTGATCCCAAGCATTTCCACCTTCAGCAGATTCAACGTATAAAGAAAACTTTAAGGGATCCTAAATAAATTATTTTGCAAATTGTATCATAACCGTAAATAAGAAGTTGATATGTTTTATGCTGTAAATTAAATTTTTCTGAGTAAAAGTACACTTACCGTTTCTATAATTTATTTTGTAAATAACAAAAGGTACTAAGATATATTATAATGATTACAAAAAAAAAAAAATAAATCGAATAGTGATAAATCTGTAACTTACTATTTAAATAGTCGTATTTATTTCCCCACATTATTACTCGATTACGATCATATTTTTTAGCACTATAAATAGCCTCGTCAGCATGATTAAGTTAGTCATTAAAAGTTTCCACAAATGAGTTTACACCAGAAACTCCAATGCTAATTGTAATTGATATTTTCTTTTCTTCATAACTAAATGAACGGGATCCAACTAAAGCTCGAATTTTCTCAGCACAGTCGAATGCCGAATCAACGCTAGTGTTCTTAAGGAGAATCGTAAGCTCCTCTCCACCATATCGTGCAAAAATATCTTCGGGTCGAATCAGAGTCTGAACAAATTTAACCAATTATATTAAAACATAGTCTCCGGCCTTGTGACTATTATCGTCATTAATCTTTTTGAAATGATCTACAGTGCTGGCGGAAAAAAGTGACAATTTTTTTTTTTTGAAAAAATGTCGATTCCTCCTTTAATTGTGTTACATTGATACCATACTTGGCCATGTTCACCCTCTAAGAAAAAAAATTTTTTTTTTTAGCTTTGTAGACGTCACACATGGCTGTGCTTGCGGAGCATTGCCTCTTGGTTAAGTCTTTGTGGGAAGGAGGTTATAAAGAAGTCGCTGACCTCTACAAAATAACCAGATTTCCTAAAAAATCACTATACCAATGGATCGCACAACTCACTAAAACCGATGACCTACAGCAAGGCAAATGTTCTGGCCACCCAAAAAAACTTAACTATACACAAAGACGTCACCTTGGCCTAATCGCATCAAGAGAAAAATGCGCAACAAGTTTAGAGTTAGCAGAAATCCTCAACAATGCATACCCCGACTTAAGTATATCAGTACGAACAGTTAGGGCCAACCTTTAGCAACTTGGTTATAAGGTCTGTGTTTTCCAAAAGATCCCTCTTCCCACTCCTAAAGCGATGGAATGTAGAGTCACCTGGGCACAAGCTCACTTGAATAAACGGTGGAAAAGGATAATTTTTTCCAATGAATCAAGCTTTCAATTATTTCGAAATACAATGCAGCTGCATTACAAAGCCGACAAACCAATACCAACCTGTGCAGTCATGAAACACCCCTATAAAGTTCATGTATGGAGATCTTTTGTGCAAAGGGAATTGTCGGTTTTTATATTTTTACAGGTACTATGGATGGTGAGCTGTATCGTGAAATATTAACACAAAATCTATTTGATCAAGCATGCCAGGTCGTCAGTGATAATTGGGTATTTCAGCAGGACAATGATCCCAAGCATAAAGTGAAGAATACTATGGCACTACTGCAAGATCATTGTCCACAAATCCTTAATTGGCTATCTTTGTCCCCAGATCTTAACCCAATAGAGAATCTTTGAGCAATTATGAATAAAAAGGTAAAAAAAAGAATAAACTCGATGATTTCAAAAAAAAAAACGGTGACACAAGATGATTTTGTGTTGATTATAAGGGAAGAATGGCAAAAAATTGATCAAAATTTGTGCCTTAATTTGGTAAAATCCATGTCATGACATTTGGCACTAGTTATAGAAAGCCGTGGTAACAAGATAGAATATTAAAAAAATTTTTTTTATAAAACATGTAT
>CAJVPV010003430.1:0-11305 GCA_910591835.1 Acaulospora morrowiae | reverse complement strand
TACCACAATTAAGTTAAGAAAGAAAAGAAACGATAATAGAAATAGAAAAAATTTTAAGGGAATGAAGAAAGAAACAAGTAGTAGGCATAATAGTTATGGGGATATGAATATAACAAATAAGGATAACATGGATAGAACGGGGGAAAGGAGCCAAAAGAAAAGAATGAATAAATCAAAATATTGAAAGAATTCGAATTATATGACATGTATAGACAACACAATAAAAGCACAAAGGAATATATCTGGGACAATGAAACAAAAAGCAGAATAGATATGATATAAATCTTAGAAGATATGAAGGAGTTATGCAAAGGAACAAACATAACTGATATCAGACAACAATTAAATACAGATCACAAGACAGTAGAAGCAAAAATAGACTTATATACAATTACAAGAAAAATAATAAGAGTAAGAACAACAAGTGAAAGATAGTGTATGATTACAAGCAGATGAATAATATGAAATGAAAAGAGTGGAGAAAAGAAATAGACAGGATAAGGATAAATAAAGAATTACTAGAAAATAAAGAAATTAAAGGAACAATATGGGGAGCAAACAACAAATGGCAGGTACTAAAGAAATGATAGAAAGAGGTGATAGAAAGAGTTATCCTGAAAAAGACTCTGAAAACAGAGATACAAAAGTTTAGCAATAAGATAAAAACAGCACAATTCATGGCCTTTAGAAAACTAAGCAAAGTAATAAATATGGCAAAAGAAATGAAAGTGAAAGAACAATCAGGAGATAAGAAAGAAGCAGCTGAAAAAAGAAACAGAATTAATAAATGGATAAAAGCACTGCCGGAAACAAAAATAAAATTAAGATACCTGAGTGAAATAAAAAAAGTGAAGGAATGGAAAACAGAAATGGAACAGAAAAGGAGAGACCTGAGAAAACTATATGAAGCAGAAACCAAATTTATGAGAAAACAGTGGATTTTGGAAGTTATAAAAAAAAAGCAAAAAGATGACAAGAAAACAAGAAACGGAAAAATCTAATATCAAGTATTCTGGCACGTGACCCAGCAAAGGAGCAAATTGATAGGGTATGGGACCAAGTCATGGGACACATGGAACTGGAAGAGAAGAAAGTAAAAGACTTGATGAGAGAGCACTTTGACTAGCAAAATAGAACCAGGAAGTGGAAACTGAAAAAGTACTGGAAAAATTGAATAGAAGAATACAAAAATCCGATAGTTAAAATAGAAGATAGGAGAAAAGTAAAATTGCTAGAACTGATATTCAAAGAAAAGTTGAAAGAGGTAATAAAGGGAACAGCAAATGGCAAGGTGCCCAGGGCTTCAGAAATATTATACAAAATGTCAAAGAATTGTGAAGAAAAAAAACAAGATAGTTTTAAAGATTTGCTTAATAATATTCTTAAAAACGAAAAAACACCAGAGGAATGGAAACATTTGCAAATCCATCCAATTCCAAAAATAGATAACTGGCAAGGCCAAATGAACAAATTGAGACCGATAGCCCTAATAGAGACAGGAAAAAGAATTTTCTCCAAAGTAATTATGAAAAGAATAAATGCAGTACTAATATCAAGTAAATTTTACAAGAAAATAATTGGGCAGGTATGTCAAGAGAAATCACAACCAAACCAAGAATAATCCTACAAAACATGATAGAGGATGCACAAGTAAATAAAAAAGAAATGTGAATCCTGCTTCAAGATACCAAAAAAGCTTTTGACTTAGTAAGGAAAAAAGCCCTAGAAATAACTTTAGAAAGAATAGAAATTCCATCGAAATTAATAAAGATAATTTTGGAAATAAAAGAAAACAAATCGGCAGATATAATTACAAAGTATAGAATAACAGAAGAGTATAGAATCAAAGATGGCTTAGATCAAGAAGATTCTATGTCACCATTGCTGTGAAAAATATTTTATGACTCCTTGATTAGTAAAATAAACAAGAGAAAATATAAATATAGTATGAGCAGCAAATAGACAAGTGACTATGATACAGAGAAGATCAAAGAAAAAGAAATTACATTAGAAAGTATAGTTTATATGGACGATACAACTTGGATAGCTAATGGAAAAAAAGAAATAAAAAGAATACTACAAATAGCAGAAGAGTTCTATTACATAAACGATATAGAAGTCAATGCAGAAAAATCCAAATTAATAGTACTCAATATAAAAAAAAGAGAACCGAAGGTGAACCTTATAGGAAAACAAATTATAGCAAGTAAAGAAGAGAAAGCAGAAAGATTTTCAGGATCATGGGTACAAAGTAAACCAGGCAAGACCACACAAGAGAGGAAGATAAATCAAATAATAATGCACAACCTTAATACAATAAGAAGAAAAAAGATATCAGTAGAAATAGTCAAATATCTAATAAATAAAGTAATTCTATCAGCAATCAAATACTTAGCAACAGATACCTACATAAAAGAAAGTACAATAGCAAAATGGCAAAGATCAGTAGATGGGTGTATAAGCAAAAGAATAGCCTAGCAAGCAGTTTTTCAAGCAGTGCTCTAAGAAGTCAAATGCTAAGTGACATTAAGGGCATTAAAGAAAGAATAGTATTAACGAGACTAAGTGGATTAGAAACTATTATAGAGGACAAGGAAATACTAGGCAACATAGGAGAAATAAGACCCTCCCAACTTCAAGAAAAAACATGATCAGCAAAAAAAGTTATACAAAATAGGCAGGAATTAAAAAAAAAAAAAGAGATGTATATTGGTGGACATAATATATGAGTGTCAAAGTCAAGGGTTTACTATAAAAACTAAAAGATGGAATAACATAATGAAAAGAAAAGAGAAAAAGCTTACAATAAAAGAGTTTTTGGATGAACAAACCTACAAAGCACAGAAGAATAATATGAGAAAATGGAAAGTAATATATATGAAGCAATTAATCAAAGACAGCAAGCTAAAATTGATAAAATAGGAAAGAATCAATCCAGGATATGACAACAAAAGAAGAAAGCCCAGATAGTACAAGATAATGGAAAAAGGTTGGAATAAGATCTGGAAAAAAATAGTGAAAAAAAAAAAGCAGAACAACCAATGGAAACATATAGCAATATCCAAAAAAAATAAAAAACTAAATATGAAAAGAGTACAATGAATTGCATTTGGAAATGGGAAACAAGTAATTGTAAGAAAAAAGAAAAGAAAAATCAACAAAGAGAAAACAAGGATTCTGCATTATAGAGAACAAGGAGTATATCAGGAATTAAGAGCATGTGAAAGCTGTGCACTAAATGAATATAGCAAAGAAGAAATTTGCCAGTTTGACAAAAAAATAGCAGAAACATGGTATCCAGCAGTCAAGAAAGTCAAGATAGAAGAAAAGAGAGAAATACAATATATCAGAATAAGAACTTAAGAATCCAAAGAAGGATTGTGAACAAAAGAAATCAAAGAAAACAGAAAGAAAAAGAAAAGAATGAAAGAGAGAAATGACAAGAAGATATATACAGATGCAGCATGGAATAAAGAAGAAAAGAAGGATACAGGAGTATGAAAATATTTCGAAAATGAAAAAGAAATGAAAAGAGGTACATAGGAGAACATAACACAAAGTGTGACACAAGCAGAGCTGGAAACAATAATCTTGGGTATTTGACAAATCGATACAGATAAAGAAATAAGAATAATCCCAGATCTAAAAGTAATGAAACAATATATAAATGGAAATGAAAAGACAAGAAAGGAGTTACAAAGACAAGACATGGAAGGAACAGTATTGGCCAAACTAGAGGTAACAATGAAAGAAAAAGAGAAGATTGAATAGACAGCAGAATGGGTAGATGAAGAAAATCAAGATCAAATCTTTAAAGAAGTGGACAAGGAAATAAAGAAGCAACTAAAAGAGTTGAAGATTGCAGAAGAAAAAGTTGAGACTTATAAAGATAGAGGTATAATATGGCATGAAGAAATATTAAACAAAGGCTGAAAGAAGATATAGAAAATCAGCAATAAAATTAAAAACATTACAGCTTGATTAAAGCTAGAAAGAAATAAACAAATACAAAGTACCTTAACCAGATGACAAATCGACTGGGAAGCAACATGGAAAAGATACAAAGAAACAGTACAGAATAGCATGGAAGAAGAAAGCAGCATCAGATGGATGAGAAAAAGTTCAACAGTAAACTGCCGACACTGGAAAAAAAAAAGACAAGGGACTATAAAGGATATGAGAAATTTGATAAATGCATAAGATATGGGGGAAAAAAAGAAGACCAAATACATATATGGGAATGCAGACTAGCAAAACAACAAATAGTAAGACTGAAGCAGAGTATTATAAAAATAATGAAACATCACATCAATAAAAAGCTAACAACAAAAGAGAAAAACAAAAGACAAAATAAAATCCAGCAAGTAATGAAGAAGGAGGAGATAAAGATCAGCTGGGCATGAATAATGCAAGGAATAGTACCAAAGTGATAAATGAAAATACTGAAAGAAATAAATAAACAACAAGCAGGAGAGGTGATAAAGGAGACAAACAAAACAATAGAGCAAAAGGTGAAAAGAATTTGGAAAAAAAGAAACCTAGTGATAAAAGAGTGAAAAAAAATAAATGAAGTAAAAAATAGAATAAAGAGAACATATACAAAGGAAAATGATGAAAATTATAAACACATAACAGAATGGTTAAATAGTAAACAGAAAGAAGAAAATAGAATTGAACAAATAAAGCTAAGGTAGGCTTGGTTAGCAAGCAAAGTAGCAGGCTACACCTGGATAGTCTATAGTACCTGTAGGTGGATTCTAGTTAATATAAAATAATATAGTTTAAACTTTATGTATATAAATTACATATAATAATTTCTTATATATATTAATAAACTAGAGTAAAGTCTTATTTTAGCTGGAAAAAAAAAATAATTTAATTTAATTATTATAAACTTATAATTATATCAATATCTAATTTCAATAAATATATAATTATATTGCTATTAAAAAAAAAAACTCTTTCCCACTTCCCTCCCTACACTTGAAAATTTCCTTTTTAGGAAATTTTTAATTTGTTTTTTTCGTTTTTCCCCTTTCTCTAATACTTTCCTTTTCTTATTATTTTTTTCTTTCTTCTTCCTTTTTTTTTCTCTTTCTTCTACAACACTTTTTTAATATATATTTTCTTCCTCTTTTCTTTCATCTATTCCCTGCTGAAGTTAAGTTTTTTCCTTCTCTCTAAAGTTTTTCCTCTCTAGGCCTCTCTTTTTCTTAAAATTGTTACTTTCCATCTCATCACTTCTTTGGCCAGTTGACTCTCTTTTCTCAAGTATCATATTAAGAAATAATAGCTTCTTTTATGTTGTAGACCTTAAGAAGTTTTTTGATTTCATGATTTTTTAGAAAAAGAACAAATGGTTTACTCCTCCAAAAGATCAATATAGTCATCATTACCATATTCAGTGTTGTTTACTTGTTGATAGTTAGACTAGATACATCTTAGAAGTCACTATACAACTATTGTCATTTGAACTCCTAAGGAGTTGCGCCCCACTATATCCAGTTATATGGTAGCCAATGCCAGTATAGAATTTTACAAGTGTTATGCTGATGTCTGGAATATCTAGTAAGATAATACATAATGACCAGGAATTCTAGTTACCTTTGCAAACAGAGCTGATGTCGACAACAGAAGTTTCTCGACAATATAGATCCATGTGCATGGTTAGGTAACAACATCTTTAAGAAATTCCAATCCAATTCTATTTATTGGACACTTCTATCACACTTGAAAAATGGGTATGCCAAACTCTTTATGTAACTTGAAGACCAATCTGTAAAAAGTGGCTATAATATCTTCATGTATAAAAAAACCAACTCTTTCCTACTCCACTCTCTGCTTGCTATACATCAAGTCAAAGCTGAAAAGCAAACATGCAAATCCTAGTTATAACTTGGAGACCAATCTGTATATTTGGCTGCAGTGCCTTTATATAACTAGATATTATACAAACATGCCAGGTCTGGGCTAATCACTACTTAAGAGCTTATAAAATTTTTATTGTTTTTTTCTATTGCTTGAGTGGTTAGTTAAACTAAGATAAAATAATCAAATTTTGTGTTATATATTAAACTCTTCTTAGCAAAGAAAGATGTAGTTCAATCTTCTATAATTATAATATTGCTTTTTAGTAATCTCTTATAAATAAAAGAAAAGACTGACATCACTTTAGTTTTAAAAAAATAAAATAATTATATTGCTATTTAATTGTGATTATATTATTTGTTCAATTATTATTATAAAATAATTTTACAAACAAATTGATATGTAATTATAACTAAATCACTATAGTTTTATAATTATTTGATAATAACTTAATAAAAATTTTAAATTTTTTAATTGTTACTTAATTGAAAAAATTTGATAACAAAATAGTTATTGCTGCTATAACTAAATTACAATAATTTTTTTACAAATATTGTGTAACAATTCTGGATTACATGTTGCACAACCTGATTACTTTAATAACTTGGATCCTCTTGATTAGCCTAAGCACTCTGATCAGTCACATGTGAATGATACAATATTAACTCCTGACAATGTGATCTTATAGTCATTCATATATATTTTCTAATTTGGAGTGATTATAAATAATTATGAAATAATATTACTATATTTAAATAAACTTAACTATAGTTGTGTTCTATTATTTACTTCTTTATTTTATTTATTTTATTTACTTCTTTATTTTTCTATTTTTATTTTTTCTTTTACATATATTTTTCATGTTGACTCAAAATATATAAAAAAAATATACTTTTGATTTGAATAAACTTAATTTTTTGTTTAAGTTCAATAAATATCTCTCTTTAAGTTTACTGTTTAATTGAAATTACTCACAATTTTATAAGATTTTTATGTACTGTAACTATTTGGTAATAGCTTGATAATTATTTGGTAAAGTTTTAATAGTAAAATAATTAAAAAATAAGTATTTTCAGTAAAGTATTTAAAAACATCAGTTTTTTTTATTTGTTTTTTTTTTTTGAAATAAACTTTTTATATTTTTGTAAATAAATATTAAAAAAATCTATTTATAAAATTAATATCAAAAGTATTTTATTAAAAAAAAAATTTATAAAAATATATATATATATATATTTAAAGATTTAAGATTTTAAAAAAGATTGTTTAGATTTTTTAAACTTTTTTATATTTTTCTTAAATCATTTTTTTACTTTTTTAAATATATAATATTTTTTTAAAGAGTTTATCCATTTTAATTTAATCTTAAATTTTTGATTATATTGAAGTTTCTAAATAATAATTAACTTGAAATTTAAACTAATTAATTTATATGTAATAAAAAATATAAACAAGATATATAATTTTTATATATTTTATTTTATATAATAATAAATCTAATAATATTATTAAATATAATAAAAAAAACAAGCTAATAAAATATTTATCTTACTAAAAAATATTATAATATATATATATTTTTATATTAATTTTTTTCATTTTAATATTAAAATTATTTTATTTCAATTTAATAAAAAGTTTTTTATGTTAATAATTATTTTGAGAAAATATTAAACAATAATTTTATTTGAATATAAAACTTGTTTTAAGCAATAATTTTTATTGATATAAATTTTATTATAAATATTTTTAATATTCTTGATTAGTAATAAAATAGTAGAAATTAAATAGTTTACTTGATAGTAAAGAATTTATTTTAATAGATTAAGATTGATTTTAAAAATTTTTATTTATTAGAATAAAATTTTCAACTATTTTTTTTTTTTTTACTTTTTTAAAAAATATATTTTTTTATTTCTTAAAATTATAGATTTATATAAAATAACAGTTTAACTATAGATAGATTTTAATTTTTCAAAATTAAAGTTATAATACTTAATTTTAAAAGAAATAATTTTTAGTATTTTTTATAATTATATCTAAAGAATTAAAATTTAAAAAGTCTAATATAATTAATATTATATAGTAATTAATAGCTTAATAAATTTATTTTCTTATAATAAAATATTTAGTAAATAATTAAATAATATAAGTAACTTAGTAATTTTAATATTAAAAATTTAAAGATTATATACAAGTTTATAAATAATTTATTAACAAATGTTTTATAAAATAAAAAATTTTTAGTTTTAATATAATATAATATTATATATTAAATTGTTGTTACAATTAGATTAATAAAAATAATAACCTGTAATTTAATTAAAAACAACAATAATAATAAACATAATTTTATATATAATTATGATTAATATTTTAATAAAATATTTTTAAAATAAAATAGCTTTATATTAAATAATTAAATTAATATTAATCAAAATAATATAGTTTCTAGTTAAAAAATTTATTAAAAAATTTAAATAAATATTTAAAGTCAATTTAATTATTTCAATTAATTTGTAAATAAAATATAATAGATCTTATTATTATAATATAAAATTATTAAAAAACTTGTTAAACTAAATATATAAATTTAAAAATAAAAACAATAACAGATAGAAATGAATTATCAATTATAAGAAATTACTTATATACTTAAAAGAAAAAAGTATTAAATTAAAAAATTATATAAGTTTTAAAATAAAAAAAATTTTTTTTATTTAATATTTAAAAATATATCGATTATAATAATAGGATAATACATATTGTATCTAATATATCTTTATATCTCAATATTGAATATATCATATCAAATTTATTTTTTAAATAAAAATTATAAAAATATCTATTTAATACTAAAAAATAAATTATCTTTAAAAAAATTAATATTACTATAAACGATAAATAAATACTATAAAATAACATTTATTATATAATAAATTAATTTATGTTGCTATTTTTAATGTTTGTGACATTTGCGACTCATTCCATAAATGCCATGACTCGTGGGTAAGTATTTTATTATAGGTAATCAACGAGAAACACGAAAATCACAAACATGTTAACATTAGTGTCAGAAACATTCAAGGGGGTTTACAACGTAAAATAAGTAGTCTTAGCGCTCTTTTACCTAATTCCTTTTCTGTTTGTCTAGCTAGGATAAATGAATATTTCCTAATAGATGATGATGTCATAGACGGGGTCAAATGGTGCATATAAATATAGCACACGAGATGACGCATGCTAATGTTATTTGTTATTCTTATTTGGAACAGATTACTATAAAAGTAAATATTATTTATATGTGTCTTTAATTACGCAATCTAGTTATTTTTGATATTATTAAACTCGCACCTAAATCCAAACAGTTGCTGGTTTTGATGAACAAAGTTGCATTAATAGTATGTATCATATACGCATGAGGTGATATTGTATTGTTCATGATGTCGTCTTCGTCACAAGGCGCAAAGTCAATAATGATAACAACAGTCTGTGTCTATAAATATTAGTCACTTCCCAAGTTTTTCAAAGATTCCCCAAAAATTTTTTTTTACCCATCAGCATTGTGTGTGTGCGATGTGTAAATAATACCAATCCTTACTTAGCATACACTCATTGAAATTTAACCGAAGAAAGCAGTGAAAATCGGTTTCATATTAAACATTTATGAATCGATAGTCAGGAGCCTTCATACTCTCTCCTTTTCACCTTGAATCTTCTCTTACTTGATCTCCACTCACGTTTTGTGAGACGATCTACAACTTTCTTGTAAGCTATTCATCTTCTGTAAATAATAACAATAGTAATAATAAAAACCTTGATCTTGAGATAGACTACAAGCACTCTTCATGACAAAAAACGTTTCTACCCTACTCGACATAATTCAAATATTCGTTATCAATCACACATGGAATACTCGAATATGGAAAACAATGAAGATGGTGCTGAGCGCCAATATCCCTTATTACCATCTACCATGGAATTTCCACCACAACAATCATCCGAAGAAGACATATATGGTAGTCCGAAAAAATCTTCACTTCCACAAAATATCAACAATAACGACGATGAATCAGGCACTTGTTCCACGTATCAACCAACCCTGTTACCAATCCCATTTCATCCGAACTACGGCACAATAAATTCCCCTATCAATAATCACAGTTTTAATAACAGCAACCCCAGCAGCAACCGAAACTCTAATAATTCCTCATCGAATAGTAGCAGTAGTCAGAATGTTGTTGATAATATACTTACAAATTTCACAAATTCATCACACAATTTAAATTTAAATTCCAAAAGAAGTTCTAATATCATAATTCCTCAAACACCTTCTCCGGTCTCAAAGAGAAGTTCGAAGAGCAATAGTTTTAACGCGGTTCATCCTTACCCACCTATCCCTAATAATAACCATCCAAATAATTCAGACAATCCATCTTGTGGCCTAGAGCCTTCATCAATACGAGGAAACTACAACTCACTTCGCCCACCGGAAGACGGTAGTCTCCACTTAAACACAGATACTAGTGACATCAACAACTTAGGAGCTGACGAAGAAGGCGAAAAAAAAAGAATTTGCGGCGGATTTGTACAGAAAAGGAATTATTGTATATGCTGTGGAATTTTGATTTTGGTTTCTATAATTATGATACCCGTTGCTATATTCGTGATCGTTCCAGCCATAGCACAGAATGTTGTAAACAGATCTCTACTTCAATTCGATAATGTAAAGTTAACTAACATTACGGAAGACAGCTTTACCTTGAGTGTTTCTGGGAGAGGTTGGTGGTGGTTTTTGATATCACAATTGTGTTGATACTCAACCATTAACATTAAATACCTTACCAACAGTAACGAACACCGGTCCATTGAAAGCAACAATCTCCCTACCGGATGGCGTGAACATTTACTGGGAGAAAACGTTGATAGGTCACATGTCATTAGATCCAATAATCACAATGCCTTTTGTGGGTGCCGATATACAAACCACTCAAACATTCATTGTACTTAATAAAACTGCATTTGCATTGTTTAGTAAGTATATGCTAAATGGAAAAGAGTTTACCTGGCATCTAGATGGTGGGGCCAAGGTTAACACTCTAGGATTGTATTTGAATGGAATTCGATTGTCCAAGGATGTTATCATGAGAGGTACGTTTAGTATCATAATTCCTAATCTGTCTTTAAAGGGTTGTGACATATTCTAATTCTATCTAATGATGCATAAAAGGGATGCAAGGATTCCCGAATGTAACCGTAGACAAATTCGATGCTCCATCCACAAATCCGGATGGAGGTATCACTATCGAGATCACATCATCCCTCATAAATCCTTCATCAATTAGCATAGAGCTTGGCGACGTATTCTTCGACGTCATCTTTCAGAATCAAACGGTTGGTCAAGTGTCATCCACAAATTTCACTCTGCTACCTGGTC
>CAJVPV010003429.1:0-11306 GCA_910591835.1 Acaulospora morrowiae | reverse complement strand
TATTAATTAGATTATAAAATATATATATTTAAAGTTTTATCTCAATTAAATTATTATTTATTAAATTATAATAAAAATATCAGTGTCATTTTTTTTGATCACCACTGTATATATTATATTTAATTTATTTAATATTTATATTAAAAAACTATTTCTTATTATAAATTATTATATTTAAATTTGTTTATTTAAATTTAAATTTTTAAAATATTAATAATTATATTGTTACAAAACAAAAAATTTAATCAACAATATGATTTTAAATTAAATATTACTTTTAATTATTTATTATATATATTATTTAACTAGTTAGATTTTACTTAATAAAATATTTTATTTAATTTATATATATATTTCTTATATTATAAAAATTATTATCTATAAATCAATTTATATATTATTAAATTATATTAATTTATTATTAATTTAATTTTAAAAATATTAAGTTAAAAACTAATATATTAATTAATATTTTATTAATATTTTATTTTTTACTTCTATTTTTAATTAAAAAAAACAAGTTTAAAAATCTTGTTTTTTCTTTAATTTATATAAAACAAACTTATAATAGTTACTTTTTTATATATTTTTCTTAAAAGTCTTTTATATTTTTACTTTTTATTAAAACTAAAGCTTTTAACAATACCACTTTGATACTACTTTAATACCAGTTCAATATTTAAATTTATTATAAAAACATATGAATAGATCATAACCTATATATTAAATTTACTATAAATCAGTACCAGTTCGATACTAATTCAATACTTTTTGATGCCCTAATTAAATCACAATTCTTATTAAATAATTATATTTATTTTTTAAAGAACTGTTTTATAATACAAAAAATTAAACTTTATATTAAAATTATTTATATTATTAATTTAAAATATCAATAATATTTATAATATCTATTTCTTAATATTATTTAATTTCTTTATTATATTATAAAAATTTTTTATCAAAAATTATTTAATTTATTTTTATTAACTACTTATTAACTTAAATTCAATTAATTAAATATTATCAAATATTAAAACAAATTTTTATAATTATATAAACAAACTATATTTGATAATAACAATCAAAACAAAATTATAATATTAACAAATAAATCAATTATAGTATTATATTAATTATTAATTATATTAATATAATAATAACAATAACTCACAAATCCTATGGTTTCAAAATCATTATCAAATTAAACAAAAGAATAAGAAACTCTAGAGTCAACAAATATAGTAACCTCATTACCTTCAGAATCAAATTGCTTTCAAAAACCTTTTCACAAGAGAAAATCTTCACAAATTATATCCAGAACAATATTTTGATCTATATTGTTCCCAGTATAGTCTACATACTGAGAATATCTAATATGTTTTCAAATGCCTATCAGTATTAGAAGATATTAACCAACTTATTATCATTATTAACAATATTCTCCATCCTAATGATAATCACAAACCAATTATATACTTGATAATTAACAAAACTGACATATAACATTACGAATAATATCTTCTCCTTAACCATTTTTTCAATTGGATCGAAGTTTCAACTAAGACCTTAACTTGTTTATATAAATTAATCTAAATACCATATTATGCTACAGCAAACACCTCACCCTTATTGATATCAAATAAAACAATAACCTTCATAATAATACAACAAAACAAACCATCAAAAATCAAACCAAAACTAAATCACTCAATAACAACTCCATATTAACATCAAACATTATAAATATTTTTATTATTATAGCTAACTTATATATCCAAAGTGAATTCAACTTTACTAAATACATTTTCAAATTAATTACAGACCTGTTTAATTTTCTTTCATTCAATATTGAATAAATAATTATAACTGTTTGAAGTTGCTTAACAAGATATATTATTTTAAAATTTCTTTTCAATATTCGTCTAATAGTTACTATAGGCAAGTTAACATTTAACTCATTATACTATTACATATGAGAAATATTGTTTCTTTCACAATATATATTTATTATTATACAAATAAATAAAGAAATAATATTTACTTACAAAATAATAATAATAATAATAACTATATTAATTATAATAAGTATAATAATAAATAAAACTATTTATATTTTATTATTTATATTAATAAAAATTATATTTACAAATTATAAAGAATTTTTTTTTTTTGAAAAAAGCAAATGACTATCACACTTTATTATATTTATTATATTTTTACTTGCAAAGCAAGATACAATAATTAATAGTATAACATACATCTCTCTTTACTAAGAAGAATTTAATATAAGGTTCTCATATGAGGTCAGACCCCTATACTCTTTTAGCACTATTCAAGAAATATAGAAAAAAAAAATTAAAAAATCTATATTATGTTATAAATAGCATCTAGCTATCTAGAAATAAATAAATATCTAATCATATGAAAACACTACAGCCAATCTATACAGTTTGATCTCCAAGTCATAATTAGAATTGGCATACCTGCTTTTCAAATATGACTTGATATACAGCAAGTGGGGTAGTATTGGAGGTGGTAAGAAGTGGATACCTTTTTTGCATAAAGACACTGTAACCACATTATACAGGTTTGCCTTCAAATTATAAAAAAGATTTGATATACTCATGCTTCAAGTATAATAGAAGTGTCTTATGAGTTCATATTGGTTTTCTTAGTGATGCCAGAATTTAACCTTATATAATAGACCTACATTGTCAGAGATAAGTGAGAAACTTTCATTGTCATTACCAGCTCATGTTGCAAGGTAACTAGAATCCCTAGTCATCATATATTATCCTACTATACATGTTGCTAAAATTCATAGATCCTTGATGCAATTGACACAATTAATTGAGTCACTATTAAAACATATAAATAATTAAGTCATGACACAATTATTTTTGAAGATTTTAGGAATTGAGTTAATAGCAAAATAATTTATGTCACATGTATATATCCTACTAAATTCCCTAATCACCAGCATAACACTTGCAACTAATTTAGCCTATTGCTAGTTGCATTGACATTGGCTACCATTTTACTCTGAATACTGTGGGACGCAACTTCTTGGATACTTTTGAATAATAATAGTTGTACAAAGGTTTCTTGAGCATATTTAATCTAACCGCTGATCAGTAAACAATATCAGATTTGGTAATAATGACTATGTTGATCTTTTGAAGAGTAAGCTGTCCATTCTTTTTTTGAGGAACTATGAAAGAGAAAAAAAATCCTAAAGTCTATGTTCTAAGGAAGATTATTGCTTTTTAATATGATCTTTGAGTGAAAGGAGTCAACTGACCAAAGAAGTAATATTATGGAGACAACGTTTTCAAAAAAGAGAGGGGCCTAAAGAGAAAAATCTTCAGAAAAAAGAAAAAATCTAGCTTCAACAGGAAGAAAAAAAAGGAAAGAGAAAGAGAAAGATAAAAATTAAAAAAAGTATATAAAAGAAAGAGGAATAAAGAAGTGAAAGAGGAAGTATAGAGAGATGGGAAAGGAAAAAATGAAAAAAAAGCAAACAACTCAAAATTTCTTAAAAAAAAAATTTTTAAATGTAAAAGAGGGAGTAGAAAAGAGTTTTTTACAAATTATAAAGAATTAAAAAAACAAGACAATAAATCTAACTAATAAATTTTAAAAATTTTAATTGTTTTTTCAATTTTGTATTCAATTCTCAAATTTATATTAATTTTAATAAATAAAATATATATTATTATTATTTTTAATAATATTTTAAATTTTATATAATTTTATTTAATTTCAATTTTTAAAATGTAATATTTTTGAAAATATAATATAAATTTTATAAATTACTTCTTAATTATATCTGTTTTGTTAAAAATTTTTCTTTTACAATAACTTTAAATAAGAAAAAATATTTTACACTCTTTATTGCAAGTAAGCCTTAGCTCAGAAACTCAAGAATCTTCAAAACAACTAATACAGTGAAATGGAATCTCTGGTCAAAGTCTATTCAAGTTTGAGAGTCTTGCTTATCTTTTGGTTATATAAGAAAAGACACATGTCGATTCTCTATTCTTTTGTTCTTTTGTATCCCTTCTTACTCTTATTCTATCATAAAACACATCCATATTATCATCATTATACTTGCTAAAACAAATACTTTTCAAAATATATACTTAAACAAAATTAGTGAGTCTACTGTTTGTTTCAAGTCAACTTATAAATTTTACTTCTCTATAATAATATTTACTATGCTATTCCAAATTCTTTAATATTTTTTTTTCAACTAAAAAATTGAAACCAGCTTACACCTATAAATAATCAACACTTCTTAATTATTTAATTAATTTCACTTAAAAATCAAAACAAAAACTGAACTTGTTTAAATTGGTTTTATATTATAACAACAATTATAATAACAATCATAATAACAATGTCAATTACATATATATTAACAACTATAATAACAAATAATTTTACATATATTCTACTATTTATAATAATTAAAAAACTGGAAAAATAGGATCACAAGCCTGTTTAGAGGCTTTCTTAAGGAAATAATTGATTTTCTATTGATAGATTTTATAGTTTATTTGATACAGTTTTGGTTACAGTTACATTTATTTTTTTTTCAATTATTATATATTCAAAAAATCAAAAAATTTCATAAAATTTTTTAAATTGATAGGCATAACTGCTATTTAACTTTATCTAGTACTATAATATTGTTTTGAAATATTTTATAATATTAGTTAAGTAATATTAAATAAATAAGCTAGTATTAAACTTTTCTGAAATAATAAAAAAGATGTTATTTCTTTTACGATGTATACTATATTATATACAATATCAAATAAAGAAATAATGTTTACCTATAGAGGAAACCCTCCAAAAAAATAAATAAATTTTATAAATTAATTAATTTTTTTTTTAATTTTTAATTTTTGCTTCTAATCAAATTACAAATGAAAATATTTATTAATTCAACTTTTTTAAAGAACAGTAATATAATACATATGATATTATACTAAAGCTAAACTAATACAACTTTGCAGTACATCCATTAATGAATTTAGATTTGTATATGATTCTTGAATCCATAATACCAAAACAGTCATGTTGCCTATATGATTTAACTATTTACTAATTATCTTATTACAAAAGAGTAGGTTCATTAAGCTATTACTGTGTAATATTAACTATTTTAGATTTTCTAAATCTTAACTCTCTAGATGTGACTGTAGAAAATAATAGAAATTGCTCTTTTTCAAGACTAGCTATCAAAAACTATGTCTTAAAAAGTCTTAGTCAACCTATATTCAGACTATATATGTGTTCATATTTAATTCAAACATTTTTCAAAAACTTTATTATGTTTATATTACTAAGTAACAATTAGTAAATAATTAAAAATCATATTTAATTCAGAATCATATTGTTGATCAAATTTCCTTTTATAATAATAAGGAAACATGTATAATTCAGACTGTTATTTCAACACAAACCTGTGGTCCTAAGAGATACAAAATTTTTATTTTCTAAGAAAAAAGAAAAGAATGAAAAAAGTAGTTAAAAAGTTTATTCTGATAAATAAAAACTCTTCAATATTAATTTCAATCCATTGGAAAAAATTCTTTACTACTATTTGCAGCTAGACAAACCATTTAATTTCTACTATTCCATTACTGACTAAAAACATTTAAAATACTTATAACAAGTCTTATACACATAATGAATTATTGTTTAAAACAAGACTTATATCTTAAATAATTATTACTTAATGCTTTTTCAAGATAATTAACAATAGAGAAAGCTTGTTACTAAATTGAAATAAAACTTCTTTTGATTTTGAAAAAAAAAAACCAATCCAAAAGAGAAGAAAAGTACTATAACATATCTTAACAAAACGGATATTTTATTATCTTGCTCTTTTTATTATATCTAATGGCATTATCAGATTTATTGATGTATAAGATGAGACATATAGAAGTTATATGTTTTGTTTATATTTCTTGCTATATGTTAATTAATTAATTCAAATTTTTTGCCAATTATCATTCAGGAGTTCTGGTATAACCAAAAATTTAAAGTCAAACCGAGGTAGGCAAAATTCCTCAGAAAAATCAAAAAAAAGTATATATACTTGAAAAGATAGGAAGGAGATTTAAGAAAAATGAGAAAAGAATTTCAAAAGCCTATGTTAATTTTTTCTGGAGTCTTAAATTTTTAGAGAAAAAGAGAATGATATTTTTTCTACAAGTTCTTTTTTCTAATAAAGTATTCTTGCCTTAAACTTTGTAAGTAAGTTTTTTTTATATTTACTTGCTGAAATACAAGAAGTTTATATCAAAGAGAGAAAAAAACAAATGAAAAGAGATTAAAGCTTCTAGATATTAATATTGTTAAAAAATATATATAGACTTTATTATAAAAAAATATAAAATTTCTTTGGAACATCTGTTTTTGTGTTAATAAGAAAATTAGCAAAAAGAGTTTTAAATATGATAATTTTTAATTTTATAATTTTTTTTTATATTTTAAACTTTTTTAAAAATAAATAAATATAACTGCTATAAAAAAAAAACTCTTTTCTACTCCTCCTTCTATGCTTAAAAATTTTCTTTTTAAAAAATTTTTAAGTTGTTTACTTTTTCTTCATCTTCATTTTTCCTTTCTCCTTATATTCTCCTTCTTATATCTTTTTATTTCCTTTCTCTTATCTTCTTCTTTCTCTTCTATATATATTTTTTATTTTATACCTCTCTTTTTTCTCTTCCTTTTGTTTTTCCTACTGAAGCTAGATTTTCTCTTTTTCTTAAAGGTTTTCTTTTCTAGGCCTCTCTCTTTTTTTAAAAAATTCTGTTTCTATAACATTACTTCTTTGGCCAATTGACTTTCTTCTCTCAAGAACTATATTAAGAAGTGGTAACCTTTCTTAAAACATAGGTTTCAAGAAATTTTTTTTCTTCCATAGTCTCTCAAAAAAAAAATGGATAGTTTATTCCCTTCAAAAAATCAACATGGTTATCATTATACATGTGGCATAAATTATTTTGCTGTTGACTCAATTCCCAAAATCTTTAAAAATAATTGTGTCAAATAATTGCATCAATTGCATCAAGGGTCTACAAATTTCAGCAACATGTATAGTTATCATTATCAAACTCAGTATTGTTTACTAATTGGTGATTAGATTAAATATGCCCAAAAAATCACTGTATAACTATTATTATCCAAAAGTACCCAAGAAGTTATACTCCATAGTATCCAGAGTGAAATAGCAACCAATGCCAATACAACTAGTAATAAGCTAGGTTAGTTGCTGGTGTTATGCTAGTGATTGAGGAACTTAGTAGAATAATATATGACGATTAGGGATTCTAGTTATCTCTAAAAATAAGCTGGTAATAATAATAGAAATTTCTCGCTTACTCTTGAACAATGTAAATCTATTGTATAAGGTTAGGTTCTAAGGCTATTAAGAAAACTAATAAGAACTTTACCTATAGAACACTCCTGCCATACTTGAAGTATAAGTGTATCAAATTCTTTTTGTAACTTGGAAGCAAATCTGTATAAAGTGGCTATGGCACCTTATGCAAAAAAGTATTTACTTTTTACTACCTCTAATACTACTAGAGTTCTGAAAAAATATTGAACTGGTATCAAACTGGTATCAAAATAGTACTGATCTATAGTAAATTTAATATATGAGTTGTGACCTACTCATATGTTTTTATAGTAAATTTAAGTATCTAAGTGGTATTATTAGAAGCCTTAAATACTACTCTGCTTGCTGCACATCAAGTTATATTTGAAAAGCAGATATGTCCATCCTAATTATGACTTGCAGATCAACCTGTATAGATTGGCTGCAGCACCTTTATGTGATTAGGTATTCATTTATTTTTAGATAGCTAGATATCATTCAAGACAATAATATAGATTTTTGAATTTCTTTTTTTTCTGTATTTCTTGAATAGTGCCAAAAAAGTACAGGGTTTGGGTCCATTTTGGAACCTTGTGTTAAATTCTTTCTAATAAAGAGAAATATGTGCTATTGATATTGTATCTTGTTTTATAAGTAAAAGTATAATAAATAAAATAAAGCATGATAGCTATTTGCTCTTTTCAAAAAAAATAAATAAATATAACTGCAACTTGACTTATTTGATATATTAATATTGTTTTTTTTTTTACTATCAATTATTTATAATATTAGTAAGCAAATTAATATTTAATTTATTATATTAAACATATAAAAAATATTGTTTTTTTTTAATATACTATATATTTTATAATATATAAAATAAATAAAAAAAAAATTCTTTCCCACAACTTTTCAATTTGTAAAAAATTTCCTTTTTTGGTAATGACATGAATGGTAGACAGTAAACAGTGAGCAAGAACCTTTTCCTGGAAGAGGAGTTCATCTTAGCTTTCTGCAGGGTGCAAGGGGTTGATTAACTCTTCATAGAGGAGTGAATGCTTTGGGAATAGCAAAAACCTCTTTGATTAAACTCTTTGCTTTACTGAGTGAAACCTATGTAAGCAATCTTCAAACAAAGGAAAACCTTTTTACTGTATTCATATACATTACTACCTATTACATCACAAAAACACATACAAAACCAAACACAATTTTTTCTTTAAGAGACAGCATTTTATTTTTTCAGAGTTTTTGTTTTCTGCTGATGATAACTAGTGCCAGATTAATTGGCATAACCTTCTGGCTAGTTGTCAATTCTCGTCCACCTTTACACACAAAAAACCAAAATCAGTTTACTCCCACTGAAAGATCTGCAATACACAAAATACCAATAACATTCTGTATCACCAAACTACATCAAAACAACACAACAACTTACCAGATTGGGAGAGCACGTGATCAGTGCCCTGCGCGGGTTCTGGTAATTACAATACATAACAATCCATCACAATAAAATAATAAACATCTGGAACGTATTCCAGTTACTCCACTATAACATCACAATACAGCCACATCATATAATAGCAACATATCACAAAAATCACCTAATCAAACATATTGAGTTATATGTGGCTTGCGTGATGCCGTCATCCAACTAAAGCTTCTAATAATATCACTTCGATACCATTTTGATACTAGTTTGATACTTAAATTTACTATAAAAACATATGAGTAGGTTACAATCCATATATTAAATTTACTATAGATCGGTACTATTTCAATACCAGTTCAATACCAGTTCAGTATTTTTTTGGAGCCCTATATCTGACTAAAATATTTATTTGCATTCAGGAACCACATTTAACAAAAGCTTCAATATTTTTTCAATATCTTATCTTTTTACTTTTCTTTTTTTTACTAAATAACAATCTTGCCTCAAATGTTTTTTTATTTTTTATTTTTCTTAGTAGATAATTCCTTTCTTTTTTTGTCTGCTCAAGGTTTTTTAGAAATATATCTACTACAATAAGTGGTAGACTGATATGTATAGTCATATATCTCATATCTTAATATTGATCATGTAACATTATATATTTATTCTATCAATAAAGATCATGAGAAGTGTCTCATCTTAACATCAAAATAAAAAAAATAAATAAATAAATAAAACTAAAAATAATATTTATATTAATAAATAAAATTTTATAAAAAATATATATTCTAGATTTATATTATTTATAAATAAATATATTTGATTTTTATCTTTTTTAAAACTATTTAAAAATATAGTTTCAAACTATTTCATATATGGAAATTATAAGATATAGTCTAGAGTTACTTTGATTTAAAAACTTTGTTAATACTTTTTTTCTAAAGAATACACATAATTCTATTTCCAATCCAAGATTAATATTCTGACTAGACAACCTGAATTATATTATTGTTAAAGCCTACAAAAAAATTATAGAAATTAAAAAAAGCTTATTTTTAAAAAGAAAACATTATCTAATAGATCAATTCAATAATCTCTTCAAATATCAAGACTGTCCTTTAAATATAAATTACAATAATTTTTATCTTATTATCTTTATAATCACATTTGTATTATTTTTATAGATATCTATTTAAAACCCTTTTTAACCAAAATTTCATCTCAATAACTTAATTAAAAAAATTCTTAACATCTCTTAATTATAGAAAAAATTCTATAAGATATTTATCTTTTATTAAATTCTTCTCTCCCTTTTTAACTTTTTAATATTAATCACTCTCCCTTCTTTCTATTCAAGTTTTTAAAAATGATATCATTATTAATGAAACCAAAGTTATTTTATCTACTTCAAGTATAACCAAAGTTATTTTATCTACTTCAAGCACAACTACAGTCAATATTCTTTTGATAATTTATAATATTATTCAATAATACCTAGTCTTATTAATAATTAAAATTAGAAACAATTAAAACATTTTTTAACAGGTTCTCGATAATTCAAGAAAAATGATTAAAACTAATCATATATCTATAATTTCAAGAATTATTAGTCTAAGTACTTAAAGATTAATTTGCCTTCAACTAGCTAAGCTTAAATTCAAATCAATAATAAATGAAACTTTATATTGAAATATTCTTCCATTATATTTCATCAAAAATTCTAAAATAAACAATATTAATTTGAACAGCAGTGCCATATGGTCCAAGAAAATTCTAAAAATTATAAAGATCTATATAATTTGTAAAAGCTTATTTGTAGCCAAAACCTTTCAAAAGATTTTAAATTCATATAAATTATAATTTTTTATCAAATTTATTAAACAAATCAAAAGTATATAAAATAACTCTTATAGTGACCTTATATTTTTTAGAAGTAAACTATTCTTAAGAACATTCTCAACATAAGTTTTTCTTAATCAACTCTATTTAAAGCAATTTTCAGATTACTTCTGCTCAATATACAAGCTCAGAATTGAAAATATTAAATATGTACATTAGCAAAATAAATAGGATAATATGTATTGATTAATAATATTCTGAATACATATTGATGATAATCCTCCCTGCCGATTATTATTAATTTAGATAAAAATTAATATGTATCGAGGTTTATTGATTTTGGTTTAAAATTTTAAAAAATCAATTTGTATCGAGGTATATTGATTTCATTTTAAAATTTTAAAAATATTAATTTTTAATAATATAATTAGTTTTTTATAATTAAAAAAACTACGATTTGTTTTTATTAAAAGCAAATTAATTTGTTTTCGCATAGTTATAAAAATTTACATTTTATTTCTAATTTAATCTCTATTATCTTCACCAACACCAAATAATACATCTTGTTCTTCTTGTGAAAGTATCATCGAATTGTCTTGCTGCATTCTATTTGATTCTGATTCTTCTTGTTCTTGT
>CAJVPV010003428.1:0-11307 GCA_910591835.1 Acaulospora morrowiae | reverse complement strand
CAACTATTTTTTATCGTATAATATACAGTAAGTGTGCAATAATTATCAAATTAAAATTTTTATTTAAATTTTTTTAAAATAAATATCTAAAATAAATTCGTATATGATACCGTGACAAGAATATAATATGCTATGCATACTGTATGTATTAATTATTGCCGTGGATTATCATTTTCATAAAGTTATCTTTATCAGACTTGTGATTAATATCAAAATACAGTAGATATTATTACTTCTTGTATTCGAATGTTTTTAATTATATTTTATACCGATAAACTTGTTTTCACTATTTCTTTTAAGATCACATTCAAATTGCGTTTGATGATCGTAAATGAGATGTTTGTTATCCATGATTCTATTCTTATTATTTTTAAATAACACCGTATAATGGTAAAAATAAAGCAAAATATTGTTTCAAAAAGTTTCTTACGCATAATAATAACAACAAAACCATAATTCGTGCTTTTTCCGTAAGATTATAAATCAACAGAAGAATTCCACATATTTATTCAATACATTTTCATAATTTCAAATTACGTTTTTGTATCAATGGCAAATCATAGTGAAACATTGTTTGTCTTAGCCTTTTTATTAGTTATAAAATTTACATGGATTTTTATTAAATTGTATAAAGGGTAAAGTCGAAAACGATCTGTAAGGAATGACTTATTGGCCATACTGTACAATCAGAGATCACTCCAAAAACCTGTTGGTACACCTTCTAAAAAACGGCTGGGGGCTTTTGAACAAGTCTCACAGAAAAAACACAGCTCTCATCTGATTATCAAGTTGCTTACGCGTAATGAATCTATGTGGTTAAAGCGTGTGGCATTGAATATGCGTGCATTTGGCACTTTTTTTTTTTTTTTAACACAAAATTTATTGTTATATATGTGGAGCATTAAAAAAGAAAAGTTTTTAAGTTAAAAATTCGCAGTAAGTACTTTGTCATGTTGATAAGGTTCAATATATTTTATTGGAGGGAAATAATACATTATTATTGTATATATGATAGGAAACGATTAATGGCATTGGTGCATATGTCTATGTGTCGAGATCAATGGTAAAAAGGTTTAGAGTAAACCAATTACTCTTTGCAATGGTTTCGCCATAATAAATAATAAAATCGTGTGATCAAAGACGTGACGGACCAGACTCGAAAACTCAAGCTCATGCAGATATTATCATGTAAAGGACATCATACAGATGATCGCATTCTCATGTGAAAGAATTGTGATTTAACGGGTAAAGTTGACTCCGTTTCGCAATGAGAGAGAATATCAAAATACTATTGTGATATGAATTTAAAATTGAATGAGAGTTTTTTATACTGGAACTGTCTATTGTCGAAAGGGTACTCTATAAGGGGCTAAGGGTTAAAACAAAGATGCACTGATAAGACAGTAAGGGATGAAATAAACAATTCGGGAGAGAACAACCAGACCCGTTGAATTGAACAGGAATATAAAATATCATAGATAAATGTATCAGAGTCGAGTGAGAATCGGAAAAGACTTTAGAGAAAGAGTGTTGATAAAGTTTATCCGCATTCGGTATCAATATGGTACATTGCAAAATGGTTACTCATGGCTCTATTTTTCGAATCCACGTCTATTGAATGGAGGCATCGGTGTTATACTTTATTAATATAAGGAATAATGGATTCGGTATACTGTACAGTGCGTATTCTAAAAAATCCGATACTATTTCAGAATGGGTTAATTCAGGAATCTTTTGTATCAATAAAGAACGATTCAATCGTACCGTGAATATGAAATCGAAGATTTCTTGCAAGCTAAAAACTCTGATGCTATTCTGGTGTGGATTAATTAAATAACCTATTCGTAGCAATAGAGGCGATTCAATAGTTTGTTTTGAATATAATTACGTAACGCAATTATAGAATTGAAAATTTTTTTTAAAAAAATATGTTTCCTATTCGGTTTTCGAGAAGTACACTGTACAAACAGCCCAAATAAAGGAAACAAATTACAATTACCAATCGTATTCTGAAAACCTTTATTACAAATAAAAAAATCAAATATGTATGCATAAGTATCGTGACAAAATTGTCATGAGACCTGTATTTAACGGTCTTGGTATCAATCACTAATGAGAAAAAATATATTTCATATAAATTTTAAAAAAGCCCCTAAAAGAATTACCAAGTAAAATAAAACATGGCAAAACAATTAAATAATGGATGCACAGTATATTCTACTGAATTGTTTTTGGAAACAAAAATCAATGAAAGAAATTTATTTGAAGGATAAATGATCACTTTACTTTATCAAAATAAAAGAAATGGTATTGAAAAAAATCAATTGTATCTAACATAACGTAAAGAGAAAGAAATAAAATATATGTGCTGTGCCTATTCAACAATCAGGTTATCACATAATTTTTACATCATGCAGTCTCAATTTTATTTAGGTTTGCAATAATTCTTTAGGCATACAAACAGACACTTTAGACAACATACTGTATGTATATATAATGTGCAAACACATCTATTTAAAAAAGTTTTTTCAATAGATTTTATTATAACCATACGTTATTCTACGAATAACGCCAATACAATTTTGCATTACTTGGCCATGTAATACATATAATATGAAATCTGTTTTAAATTGTGTGATTGCACTCATTTGGTAGCCCTTGCATAATGATTGTCATCAATCTATGCATGATTGTGTTAGCGGGTAACCATTTTAATAAAATTTGTTCTATCATCAAACTATGCAGGGTTTTTGGCGTATAAACATGGGAATATGTACCTAGATTTTATATTTTTATATTTTTTTTATCACGAAAAAATTTACGGATGGCAAGGTATTAAAGCTGTAAGATATGCGTGCGTTACACGAAAAATTTAGTATATAAAGGGAAAAAAAAAAAAGTTTTATTTAATTTACTATTTTTTGTTAGTTCAATGAGTTTTTTAACACATGAATTATTTTGTTGTATAAATACGTAAGAAAATATACACACAATAAGATGATTCGTCCAAATTTATCTATTACGTATTATATCGCGCTAATATTTTAACTCTTTTAATTCTCTCACCACACAATTCTGCTTTTTTTACGTCTATATACGGAATGGTTTTGAATGGCACCTCCGAAAATGTCGTAGATAGTCTCGATTATGCGTCAATACTACGGAACTATCCAGTACCCAGTATACCGCATGCACAGTATTTCTTTTTAATATTGGCGAAGCAACACTAACTTAACTTCAAGCCTAAAAACAGATGAGCTTGAAGCGTGTTTGACATACATAGATAAATTGATCAATTGATCGCATTGTAATATAGCATCTTCGTTCCTCAGAAGACGTTATATTTCAATTGCCTTATTAATAAAACACCTAGGAAACCACCGACGTGTTTAATATAGAAAAGAATAAAAGAAAGTTTGGATCCACGTGGTTTTATGATTTCGGAGATAAGATATTCACGTATCATAAAATAATTGGAATGAAAGGGTGTGGGAAATTTTTGTCTCTTCTTTCTTGGGGCAAGATATTCTTTTTTAGGAAAATTAAATCATCTCTTCTTCATTTTGATCGATTTTTTTTTGTCACTCTCGGATCAATCCATGCTAATTCCAAAAAAATAGATTTCCTTTTAATTAAAAATGTATTAACGCGCTTCTCGTGACGAGTGCGTGCTTGATTACATGCATGCATCTATTCGCGAGGCCATTGCATACGTGATGTTGATGCTGGATATGTGTGCAATACATAACTTGTTATACACGCATTCTGATCCAATACAAGAGGTAAAAAGAGAGGACAGATTGTTTCAAAAAGTGACACATTATAATTTAAAGGTATATAATTAGTAAAGGAGGATTCAAACGCCTTGTTCTCTAAATTAGTTCACAATTTGTGTTCGACCATTTTATTATGAGGGATGAAATGATATAGGCCATTAAGATTTATTCGTGATTTATAATCGTAAATAAGGATTTTAATTCATAATTTTCGGTTAGATCAATGTCTATATTAAGATTTTTATTATTTATTTATCATTATCATTATTATTATTATTTAATATTTTTTACGGTGAGCAAAGCATTTGTAGATATTTACGCAAGAAAAAAGGCATTTTTTTCATTCATGCTTGTGCGAACTTTAATCCTCTTTTTGAATGAAGGAATGATCAATTGATAATCAATTCTAATTTCCAAAGATCAGTAATTTTTGTCATTCCCATTTCCTCGCACTTGTTACCGTTAATTTATGATTATTCTTCTTATCACTCGCTATTGTCTACTCTGTTCCTTCGGTGTTCACATGTTTAATTGATTTTTACTTCGCTGTCTTCCGATTTTCAATAACGCCAAAGAAACCTGTTATGGAAATATGTTATTCCGTTCGTTTAAAATGAAACCTTTGAACATGAAAAAAGGGGGGCCGAAATATTAAAATATCAATAACAACCGAGATTCGTTTCCTTATTCACTTTAGTTTCTTATCAATGTATGACTGGTTTATCTGTTCCATATTATTGGTGTTTCGGCTGTTAAATGAATGCAAGAATTCCTTCTTTTTTTTGTACTTTTAAACATAAAGGGAATTTAGCCTGTTAAAATGAATGCAAAAATTCCTTTTTTTTTTTTTTTTGTACTTGTAAACATAAAGGGAGCTTCGCTTTCTATGCTTCTTTGAATACCCCCGGTGAAAACAGTTAATTAAAAAACGTGGTTTAGGTAGTACAAAATCAAGATAATGTATATACTATAACTTTAACCTTAAATATGTATATTATACAATTTTTTTGTTATTAATTAATTTAAAAGTTACTAATTTAATGTGTTTAAAGTTGACCCAACACGGCATGGTATCACGAATCTAACTTCGTTTCAGCTGTCATTTGTGTATAAGCACGAGATCCTGTAGAAACGATCTCATCCGTGTGTAGCGTTGAAAAACGAGACGTACACCTGATTTTAATATTATCGTTATTAACAAGGTCTTATCTATTATCTACAGTATATTGCGAGTATTTCCGAATTGTTGCACAACTTCCTGATTTTTTTTCATCTGTTCCAGTAACGAAAAAATTTTTAATACATGACAATGTTTAGTATCCCTTCATACACACACATACACACAAAAAAAAACAAACCCTTCCTAATGAAAAAACTCCTATTATTCCGGACCAAATCTGCAGTTATCGTCATCACTTTTGATTGCCGTAGACTCCGTTTTAAGATATATCAAAGATGTTCGTTCAATTAATTAATACTAAACGAGATGTGCTGTTTCTGGGTATGTTCATTCATCTGAACCAAAAAAGGACAAATGTAACCCTAAAAATTTACCCCCACATATATACACACGCGGAAGAACTCTAAAAAAAACGAAAAAGGTTAATCTAAATCTACACATGACTCTGTCTTTGATAAAAAGTTCATCTATGATATTATTACATTGAAACGTGCTGATTGTTTGTTGTCATGCTTAGTAAATAATAATAAGAATATTTATTGTTTTTTCACGCATACTGTACACGTTAACCTCCCAAGTACAAAATTCCGACTTATCCTCGTGTATGCGTCAAAGCACACAGATATACAGATACAGTATATACAGTATGTATAGTTTTTAGTGCAATACTGGGATACACTATTTATTAATCGTCGGATTTTTTTCAAAAGACAAAAAAAAAAACCTTAGTTTACAGCCTATAGTATTTTATCCATTAAAAGAAATTTTTTTACGACCTCTAGTAGTCGGTAAATGTTCGATTTAAATTTTTTTAATTCATGAGTTGTAAATATACAGGACATTCCAATATCCATCACATTATTCTCAGAAGCGGAAAAATATACATAATGAATAAAGAGATTATGTCAAAACACCCTTAAATGTGAACACATTTCTTTATTAATTAATACTGTATTTATCGGGAAAAAATGTGACAATGAATACGGTTAAATAGTTTAACGATTTTAAATAATAATAAAAAACAAATAGTTAAAAACGATCAACGACTTTATTTACACACGCATTGTTAACGTAAACCATTCAAAAGATCGATTACACATACCATTCTGTATATTATAATGCATATGTACAGTACATTACGTGTTTTCACCTAATAAGATTATCATTAGGTATACCTTATTTAGTAAATTGTATCATGATGTGAAAATTGTATTATAATTTTTATATCTACAGTAAATCGCGCGCTTGATAAATATAACAACATGGAATGTTGAACAATAATCATAACAAATAAACGGTTACTTTCGGATCTACAGTATATCGTCATCGAGGCTAGAAAATGAAAAAAACCGACGTGTGTAATTTCATAAGAAAAATAATGAATAAAATTTTCATCATTTCTTATTTATGATGTTTTTTAAATTCAATATGCACAGTATCCACAGTATGCAGCATATACCGTGAATTTTATTTTAAAAAAAATCAATCGTATATATAAAAATGATCACCTGTTTTTTTTAAAAAAAAAAATGATACCATTGATTAAAAAATTATATATGATTGGATTTTTTGTCACTGATATAATTTTATTTTTCCGATACGATAACTCGCTTAATCACATACAAAATGTTAAAAAACAAAATCGTTACATCATATCAAATTTTTTTTAATATATACAGTATATGTATATGTACAGTATATACGTATATTCTTCCGAATCGAACTGCGAAAATAAAAACTTATTGTCTTATTGCTAAAAATGGATATAAAGATTTCGCTTCTATAGTTCTTATTTGCTTTATCAAAAATTTCTTAAATGTATAGATGTCATTTGGGTTTTATCAATCAAATTTACATATTTAGCGACTTTAATGATGACTTTTGATTCGAAATTACATATATACTGTATATATATTTTAATAGATACCAAACATGTATTTACTGCATATACAAGGTTGGAATTAAAAAAATGCGTATCTTCGAATTTTTCCTAATCGATGCCCTCTTATGGGTTTTGGCTTTAATTAATATATTGATGTGAAAAAATTAAGAATGGAATGAATGAACGAACGCATGAAAATTAAGTACTATGAAAACATCCGTGCGTAAGTTTTTTTTTGTACTCATGAAAATTATAAAAAGGAATTATTAAATGTAATCGAATATTATAAAAAGAAATTATTAAATGTGAATCGAATGTTTCTATGAAATAAACCTTGTTTAATCAGATTATTAATTATTAAATGCATTAGCCAAGTTCAAAAAAGCTTAAACCCCATTTAATATAATAACATAATCTATGTAATAATATAACTCGATTACTCGACATGAAATGCTTTTCATTGTAGGATTCAGATACAGTATTACTCATACGGTACTCATTTTTTGTACTGTACATCAAACCATTCAATTTAAGGCTAGTTTCAATTCGGCAACAAACATGTTATTGCTATTCTATAAACTTTTATGAACGGAAATACTCATAGATGTTTTCACCGAAGTATAAACAGCTCTAGCGGTCGAATAGAATCATTTCAGCGCAGTCTGAACCTACGGTCCAGTTTATAAAGAATGTTGTTCGAATCAATATACAATGACGGCGGCACCTGATCCACGCAAATTCTAAAAACAATATTAATATTGTTTCTGTGTAGAAAAAATAAATAGTTAAAATAAATAGAAACAAACCATCAAATAGAATGTATAATTGTGCATTCTGTAAAATATTAGTGACATTCTTCATTTTTATAGCACGCTGTGATAAATTTTCCGTGAGAAATAAAAAAAAAATAATAGCCTCAAACGGTAACAATAAAAGAAAAAAAAAATTAATATTGTTCAGGGCTCATCTTTCTAGCAAGTATTTTAACATGGTACTACAACTCGTGGATTTAATTAAACCTTTCTTTCCCTTCTTTGATGTCTACTACAAACCATTACACAGGAATTTATACGCGTGCAAATGCTCTTGTTTTACAATACGGATGTATGCGTACGAATACCTCATTTTTATTTTACTTATATAATAAAGTTCTGCTTCTTTTCTCTATATGTAAGTGTAAAAAAAGATCCCCCAAATAAGTCGGAATTTACCGACACACATTATATCAAAAGGCTCTGGGTACCCAGAATAAGTAAAAAAATTATATACTGTACATAAATAAGATTTTTTTTGTGCTTTAATACATTTATCGTATTTATAGCATGGAGGTTCTGAGATACCTCCTCTTGTAGATTTCACATTTTCTTTGATAAAATTCATTCCTTACATATTACATTATATTGATACTTTAAATTGACTAATTTAATATTCTGCTTGAGAGTGTAATTAAATAACTCTACTTGGATACTGTAACTAATTTAATACTTTTACTTGAGGGAAGGGGAGAGTGGGAATGCCGCCGATCCGGGAACATGCTGAAGAAGAAACGTCCAAATTATTAGATGATCGAAAACGTGGAGGAAAAAGGGCTCCTAGCATTAACACAAGGGCATCGCGCGTTGGAGTAACGAATTTTATTAACGTCATAAAATCTTTGCATCCCGGTCAATCGATCAGCTATTTCCCGATTACGAGGGAAACGCTTGAGGAATACATTGATGCTAAACGCAAGGCTCATATAAAATCAGGTTCTTTGGAACAATATTTACAGCACATCCAAGCCTATAACCTAGCACTTGGCTACGGCTGGGATGGCTCGGTGTTCGGCCCATTAATTAAGAAATCATTGGATGAGTTAAGACTTATAGAAGAGGAAGCTCTCGCATTAACACAATCCTTACAGACCGAAGTCTCGCTCGATTCCTCGAACGAGAACACGAACAGAATTTCCAACCTGATGGCTATTGATGAACACGCTAACATTGACGAAAACGAAAACATTGATGGTAAACCTCTATTTCATATACTTTTTTTATTACCGTAGCCATCTGAGAGCGATTTTTCATTATACCAGAAAATAATTCAAAGATAATATCATTGCTGTGCTTCGATGCTACAACAATTCTGGAACAACGTGCCAATATAAATCTCGATAATTTGAAGTATGCGGATCCATTGTTAAACTTACAACAGTTATACGACAATATTTCTTCTGCCACTGTGCCCCTTTCATGGGGAAGCGCGGACATTCTTCGGCTCTATTATCGAATTGGCACACGTGATGATTCACAACACTGTGAATTAAACGATGAATCTGCGTTCGTTCGTTTTTGGACAAGCTTTAATAAACGAGAAGATGTTCAATTGATTGTCTATCGTAAAAGTAATAATGATAGTTCCAAAGTTGGTGAGTTTACGCGATTATCGAAGCACCGCAGACCTGGAACATTGAGTCGCTCGTCAAATCTGTGTTACAAAAGCTCCTTATTTCGCACACAGAATCCCTACTAAAGCCCAACTTTTTTCCCTCCTTTCAACGCTTGATTAGTTGATCTTACCTCGAGACGATCGGAACCACTCCCGCCTTCTAAAACTTTAGACACTTTGCCCACTTTAAAATCTATCACCGTAAGATCTAAGTCTCGAGTATACAAAGAAAGAATTGCCGTATCTGATACTACGACTTTTTCCTCTTTGGTCTCCTTTGCGATTAGAATAACTCTTCCACCTGGAAAACAACTTGTTATTAGAGATACCGTTAGTGATTTGGAATACATGCCTGACGATCTTGTTAGAGAAGTGATCAAAGGTAATTAATAAATTACAATGTAATATCTAGATCTAGCGCGACACTAATAAACCCAATTTCGATAAAGGTGTCGAGCACGCTGACGTCACAGCCGCCATAGAAGACATCAATACTATAGATTTTAACTACTTTTGAGCAACTACAACGATACTACTATATTGTAATTTACTATACCTGTATGAACGTATTTTCACATAATCATTGTACACTATAAACAACTTATGAACATTCTTTTTTAATTATCTATGTTCCTTCTATGTGGTTATTATTATCAATTCGTGTAAATATTAAATTTTTTCCTGAAACAAACGCCCGTTTCATTATAAGCATATTCGCTTCTTTTTCTGGCACACAAAGGTTTTACTCTCGTTTATTACACTTTTCATCGCTTCCATCACCTTCATTTAATATAAATATTCAACATGCAATGACCCGAATAATTATATCTTCATGCCCCTTTTAATTACAATTTAATTTCATGTATGCAATTCCTCTCTCCATAATTAAGATTCATTGGAAAAGCCTTGTTGGTAATTTCTGGACGAATCCCGTTGTATCGAATAATATTAATGTAATTATAAATACCACGGTCATCTTTCTATCAACAGTAGGTTATTCCAATACCCTTCCATCTTTAAGTATGGCACACCTTTTATGTTTAATCTCTTTAACAATTTTGGGTTTTCTATGGCCAAGATAAATCGTTTTCAATAAAAATAATTTTAAAATAAGGATTTTTCTCAAAAAATTGTGACACCAAAAATAATGAAATGCCAAAGATTATATAGCAATAGATGCACGGTAATGAAATGCCAGAAATTATATAGCAATAGATGCACGGTAATGAAAAAGGTAAGACAAGAAAATCTATTTTAAATGACTTATTGGCGAGTTCTTTTTTTTTCCTAAATTAAATAAATCAATACGTCATAAATGATTTTGCTATATTGTACGCTGTATATTCTATATACAGTAATATGCGGTATCCATTCTAATTACCATTAAAATATGGTAAGGTGTAACGATGCTTTAAAAAAAAAAATGAAATATCAATTTCCCGCTGTACTATTGATTATAAACTTTTATATAAAAAATAAATACAGTAAAGAAACTTTTAATTGATCAATAAATCTCAGCTATATAACATTCTAAAATAAAAACCTACATATTTACATAAGATTGTTATATATTATTTCTATTTTTTTTAAAAAAAAAAAAAGTCAAAACTAATAGTAAAAAAAATGTTAAATTAAAATTGATCAATACAATATGCTAAATTTTTAAGAATATTCATAATTATTGCTGTTCTGAAATCAATAAGATTAAGCAAAAAAGTTAATAATAATTTAATTTAGTAATGTCAAAAATTTTTTAAAATATATATTGTTCTTACAGAACAAAAAAAATTATTTCTAAATAATAACATATACAGTGGTGGCAGATAATAATGACAATCAAATGACATGATTTAATTTGAGCTATTTTTATTGAAAATTTTTTAAACTTTGACTATAGATAGCCCGTAGTTAAAGATGGGTCCCTAAAGTATTTAGCATATAAAATTTACGTCCCTTTACGTCCATGTCCCCTAGAGAACATAATTCCTAGCTCTTTATTTCAATAGGGACATAATTCCAGAAATGATTTGTATAGATGCTTA
>CAJVPV010003427.1:0-11308 GCA_910591835.1 Acaulospora morrowiae | reverse complement strand
AAAAAATTATTTTTAATTTATAATTTTATAATTAGTCTTTTTAATATTGTTTTTATTTAAATAATTAATAAGGTTTTTCATTTACTGACTTCATAATATTTGAACTTGATAAAAAATAATATCAAAAAAAATAATTAAAATCATATAATTCTATTAATATTAAAAAAAATATTATTATGTTTTATAATACTAATGAATTTATTTTAATTAATATTAATATTAATTTAATAAAAAAAATTTTCATAATATAATTTTTTTTTTACAAATGAAAGAAAATTGTCATTTTTTTTGCTACCATTGTAATAAAGAACATATTAAAAATCAATTTGTCCATGGGATAGATTCGGAAAAACAAGTGGAAGCTAGAAGATGCGGACTGGACCTTTCATAAGACGAGTTAGTAGGGAGATTGAGGATATTTCGTAAAAATAAAAGTGGTATATAATATCTGGGTAATGCTACTAAAAATTAGTTATCTAACTAGATGGTTTTAGTACTGTGCCACAAAGAGAGGTTAAGGAATAAAACAAACAATATCCACTTATTTTGTTTGTATGAAATGACTTATTAACCATTTAACTATACTGTTATTCTGGCTCCTCGTATGAAATAGATAGGACAGCAAAAAATTTAACGGAACTTCGCTACTAATCTTTATATCAACGTATAAGATTAATTGCTTTGTAATTTATTTTAAATAAAGATACTTAGGGTTTAACAAAGTCTATATTTATGATATTCTCACATTTTTCAGACCTATTATTCGAAATAATATTTTAGTTAAACTAGCATTTAAGCTAATCCAATAAAATGACAGATCAATTGCAGTGTGAGTATGGATTGCTATAAAAATCGGTGGGGCTTTGGTATGATCAAGAAAAAATTTTTGCTGTTGTCTCTTTCTGCTGCATTGCATACAAAAAAAGCAAAAATAAAACCTGCCATATTGTACCAACGCCGCTTATAAATCGAGCATAATAATAAAGACACATAATTCAATTATACAAAAAAAATATATCTTCAATCGATTTTTCTACCATATTGGCTCCTCATACAGAAATGATCAATGCCATCCCAGAAGATATGCCTTTTATGAATATTCTGCCTTGTTTTTCTTCCTCACAATTATATTTCCCAAAGTGAACGCTGTATATGGGATTCATAATCGCAAGTCTTTTTTGTATTATGTTGCGCAAAATATCAATAATGAATTCTCCGCGTGCGATGCAAAAATCAGCGAAATCAAAGCCGAAATTGACGATCATATGGCAAAATTAATCCTCGCGATGCTAATTACTCAAAGTACAGAATATCACCTTCATAATTAATAATATGTCTGGAAAATATAACGAGGTCAAACAGATTCTATTGCAACTGATTTCGAATCAATTAGTAGAATCATTACATAGCTTCAGAACGAAATCAATCAACGAGACACTCCCTTGTCCAGGATACTAATATGAGAAGATCTGACCAGCAAAGTGAGGCTTCATATTCCTCAGATTCAAGCCAAAGATTCGCGAATATCATTTCAGTAATCGGGAACAGTTTTAGGATATCTTTCTTAGAGTTAAGGGTGAGAATATTATACTCTAGACAATATGCGTAATATTGAATCCGCTGATATTCTTAAGCTTGGGATAGGGGTAATTGGAAAAGATGCAATACAATAAAGGGTTTTTGTCATGGGAATAGTATGAGAAGCGAAAACTTAGAAAATATAGGTGCTTGGATAGATAATAGTCATTTACACCACTACTGAGTAGCAGGGAAAGAACTGCCAATATATGGTTAGGGCTCGGCAGGCTTCCGAGCAAGCATGTTCTTTTATTAGATGATTGTTTTGTTTGGATAATCTCATAAAACTTTCTTTTCAAAATTTGAATAGAATAATTATCATATTCCGCTGTCACATTATTTTTCACTTCGGCTCTAATAATCATCTATAAATTAATTAATTAAAATGGATCAATTAAAAGATAATTATAAAGTTATAAAATGGAACTTACCATAAATTCTAATAATCTTATTATACCCGCCTTCATATCTGAAATCAGATTCAGTCTAGAAGCAATGTTTAAGTTCCCGTATTCGTCATAGATGTATACACCATCTTTCCACATTATTAGCATTTTAATTTCAAAAGGTAGCCTAGTACTCCAAAAACAATCCGATTATTATAACTCATGTCACCATTCACCATAGCCTATAAGATTCGAAAATTTAAACAGTCCCTCATTTCTCTATACAACTTAAAAGAATCTGTTGCCAATTTTGTTAAATCACTCTTGGAAGGTGGTCCAGTTTGTTAAACAACAAAAACGTCTTCACCTGTTTTCTCTATCCACGCTAATAAATCCGCAGATTTACCATCAATCACTTTATCTATGATGTGTTTATGCCCATAATTTTTTTTATATTTTGTGGCGTACACCGGAGTAATAAATCAGTTAACCTTTATACTTACGCCCTCCAAGACCTATAAATTCTTGTAATGCTCTAGAAAAAACGATGTCCAAATTCGACCCAATAATAGTGCTCATTGGTGTTTGGTGCACTAATATCAGGCATTGGTTTCGCAAATGATTCAATCCTGCAAATATAAGATGTTAGAAACAATGTACATTTAATAACAATATAAAACCTTAACACTTAAAATGAAATCATCACTCGATATAAGTACACCTTAATTTTACCGCATCTTCACTATAATTCTTATTTAAAATATTTAAATTCTTTGTAATGTTGATCCAATCGGATAAACTTTTTATTGTTCCATCATTCGTTTTTTCCTTATAAAATAATAAAATTGATAATTGATATAAATATCAAATACGAACTATAGGGTATAATTACCTTAAAATACTCTTCAATAATATTCCGCCATACTTCTGATACTTCAACTTTCCTCTTTGGCTTTTTCAATCGTAATTTTATATAATTATCATTTGACAAAAATTTCGAAAACCGCTTTCTCCTCGAATATCCCTTACATAATTTATGCATCTATTAAGGCGATATTAGGTATAAATTACCCATGTCCTGAGCAATTAAATTACTTACGAAAACGGATCTTTTTGCGATTCATTATATTTTATTAAATGTGGAATAAAAAATCGCCAAAATACCGTTCATGTAAATTATTGAGTATTCATTATTGAATGCATTAACCCTCAAATAAAATACCTTAGACTCATCAAGTTTGCCAAACTTTGGGCTGATATTCTTAAAATATTTTCGTCAATTAATATTTCATTAATATATGTATTGTTTGTAATTTGATGAGGGGTTTGATGGCCATCTGCACAGCAAATAATAATTTCAACAATCTTGTTTAGATAAACACAAGGCAAAAAGGTAATTACCATCTAATGCAATGCTTTTGCTAACCAACTCATCGTAATCAACAATATATGGTGACGGTCCTTTCTGAACGGCATTTATCCCTTTAAGTTTATTACTTGCAAGATGATTTTCCTTGTTTTTTGATAATTGATTGGCAATTATCTCGTGTTGTGTTTTCATACATGAAATAAGTATTTATACGACGTTTGACTTTAATTCGTTCCTATAACATGTTGATACACGTTAATAATAAAGAAATTGATAGAAGCTACACTCAATTCTTTTTAACATACCTCACATTTCATTTCGATAATACTATTCCAATCAGGCGTGTCAATGTTAATCTTTACATTAAAAATTTAAAGACAATTAGTAAAATATCTCCCTAGCAACTAAGTAACTAATAATTAATCAAAGAGGTCATAAAAAGTTGCAATAATCGCAATGATGGGGTTGAGGGCGATACCTAACTACCCACAGATCCAGGGCGAAACCTGACTGGAGCTTCCCACATCATCACTCTGGCGAGGGCGAAACCTGACTGGAGCTTCCCACATCATCACTCTGGCGAGGGCGAAACCTAACAACCCACAGTACAGGGCGAAACCTGACTGGGATGCCATAAATGCAGAAAACAAATATTTCATACTTTCCTTCACGTTAAGTATTTTTTCAGTTGTTATAAACCGCTTTTCCATATGCCATCTAAACCATTAAAATCAGTCCCTTTCGGAGAGCGAACTACTAAATTAGTATTTTGCCTGACAAATCCCGGAACAGAGCCACATCCTGAAGCCTGCTCAATGTACTTTTTAATTTCTAAAAAAAGATCAGTAAAACAATATAAAGAAGGCTGTGTTTTTTTTTTTATTTAAAAAATATCTACCTCAAAGGCAAACGGAAAATTGTCCATCACGCGTTTGAGTTTTTACGAATGTGAATCGCGTTATATTTTTAATTGGTTACACCAATCATAATGCACGTTACAAAAAAATAAATATCGATATCCAAAAATTCTGATCAATTATTGGTTGATTATGATCATGTGAACGGAACCCGGACAATTAGGATTTTTTGAATAAGTTCAAATTATAAAAAAAAAATCCGTAACTTGATAGTTTAATAAGGATTATAAAACTACGGATTTTTTTTTATACATTTAATGTCTTTTTATTGAAAGGTAAAAAATACAACACATTTTTTGAATTGTTGTATACACAAGCCACGATTGACAAGTTAAATAATATATTGATGATAATCTAAATATTTATTTATTAGTTTTACTATGTATCATAATAAAAATTTCTTTATCTTTTAACCATATAACAATCTAAGCTTTTTCAACCCTTCACAACAGTAACTATTACAACCAAAAACATCAATATGTAATAACTTCAATATGTACAACGATTTATAAAAATGTGGTTTTATCAAGATATTATAAAACAACAGATAGGTAAAAATGTTGAGTTTTGCTATTGAAAATTTTAATACAAATAATTATTTATGAAAAAAATTTTTTTTAATAATATTTTAAAGAAAATATATGCATTCTTCAAGAATATTCTTAGAAATTTAATAATAGGATTAATACTTTTTTACTAAAAATATAATAGTATTTCTTAAAAGGTCAAGTTTATATGTATTAATATAACAAGAAAGTAATAACAATATTATAAATTTTTTTAAACTAATAGAATCTAATGTATACGAACCAATTTTTAAGATTTTTAAAAATATATTACAATAAAAACATAAAAATCATTTTTACAGTATTTTAGTTAAAAATAATTTAAAATAATTAAATTTATAATAAAATTTGAAATAAAAAATAGATATATATTCAAATACTTCAATTATTTAAAAATAAAAATAAATTAATTAATTAATTTATTTTAATTATTAAATATAATTTATTAAATTACTTCTTATATAAATAATTTCTATGATTCAAAATTAGATTAAATAAAAATAATATATATTATAGAATAGTTTAACTTTTTTAAATTAAAAACATATTGTTATATATATTATATTACTTTATTAATTTTGATACTTATAAATTATATCTTTTAAGAACTTATCAAATTAATTTTGGCTTTATTATACTATTGGTATTATTAAATATTATAATATAAAAAGTTATTAAATGGATAATTATTTTTGAAGGTGACTGGAAATTTTCTGGTACTATAATTATGATCCTAAAATTTACATTACATATGTATTGTTTAAAAGTAGGGACCGAAAAAATTATATCTAGCATTTTTGTTGTCTTCAAAAATAATTACCCAAATATATAATAATTATAAAAAAATAATTTTTGAATTTTGTTTTTTATATTTATTTATAATATTAATATTATTATTATTAAAAATATTATAATTATTGCTATTATTAAATGTAAATAAAACTTTGTTAAGATAAGTTTATTTAAATATAAGAATAGTTTATTTAATAATTTGCTTAATAATATTATTATTTATCTATTAGTTATTATAATTAAACCTATAATAATTATATAAACTTTAATATATATAAAATATTTATTTTAAAAAAACTAATAATTCATAATATACTTATTTTTTTTTTTTTTTTTTTAACATAGGTAAATGCCATTTCTTTATTTATTTGTATATAGCAGGGTATACATTGTGGAAAGAAACAATATCTCTCATATGTAATTTACAGTAAGTTAAATACTAGCTTGCCTACAGTAATCACTTAACTTCTACTAGAAAAGACATTTTTAAACTAGTATACTAATTAGGTAATGCCGAGCAGCTGTGGATACCTACTCAGAGTTTTGTGAAATAATGTTATAATGGTTAGAGATGAGATTATATATACATTTGAAATAATTGAATTTGCTTTGAATGAATGTTTCCGTGACAAGAGTTGAAATGTCGATTATGATGTTTTCGGGGGCCGGGATTGAGGTGTTGTTATTGGAAGATGTGTTGTTTTTTTGTGCCCCACTCTTCCTGGCATTGTTGTTGTCGATGCTTGTATTGTTAGCATTTGTGTTGTTATTATTGTTGGTGGTGTTGTTGTTATTATTGCTCTTCTTCTTTTTTTTAAGGTTTTCATTCCATTTGATACCTGCGGTGGGTAAAGTGTTTGCTGTACTGCATCAGAGTTTCCAAATGCAATTGTAAGAGGATGTGAGCGCTTCAACAGATGCTTGGATCCACTTCTGTATATCAGACGTGGAGAAGATGCCCTTTGTGATTCCACACGCAAGGCCTACTACCTGGTCTGCACTTGACACTGGGTTATTGCTATTGTCTGGGTATAAGATATGATTGATGGAATCTATTATTTGTCTAGTTTCTTTTTTTGCTGAGGGGTAGTTGAAGACATGAAAGATGTTTTCAGTCCGGAGATTGCATCTTGGACAGTATGGATCCTTGTAATATTCAGGGTATAATTGGTGGAGGAATTCTCATGTTGGGAGTGTACTTGAAAGCATTTTGATTCTGAATGTGATAAGGTTGCTATAGGTATTGTTGTGAAGTCCTTTTAAGAGTTTGTTGGAGGAATTGATTATTTGAAGTTCGAAAGCATCATGAGTTTGATCAAATGTTTTGATTATGGACGAACTCTCGCTAATAATGTAAGCTCTGATGATACTGAAGATTTTCTTGCACCATCTCGAGCAGCTACCCAGGTCTGCTTTGTTGATGGTGGGGTTTTCTATGAAGTAGAGGGTTGAATTATCCCACTGGATTGAGTTGGTGTATCTTGGCTTGGATTTGGGTTTGGCAGACATAATATACTTATTTTTTAAAAGCTATAAATATTTAATATACTTATAAAAAAATTATTTATATAATTACTAAATTTTATCAAAAAAAAAACTCTTTTCCATTTCCAACAAAATCGTAAAAAATTTCCTTTTTTGGTAATAAATAAGGAAAGCATCCCATCACTATGTCGTTCTTGCAAGGTGGCCCCTAGGCAAGTAATAAAACAAAACCAAGCACCCGAACAAACCAAGCCTCTTCCTCTTTGAGAAAGGGTAAACACAAAGCAACAAGTGAACAGGACAAGGAGCTCCCAACTTCAAGTCAACTACCTGCGCAAACCACATCCAACATCATTCCTACAGACACAGAAGGTATCGAGATCCTCTCTTTTGATATGGAAACAGACAACTTTCCTCCCAGCTCCCCTCCTACTGGATTTCAAGATTCAGATATAGAAATTGACAACTGGTATTCTATAAACGAACAAGAACTTGGTAAAGAACAAAAGATAACTGATAATCAACAAAGGGAAAAAACTCCTTGCAAACCTTTCGGTCCAGCTACTAACTGGCAAACTGAATACAGCAGACATCGTTACAAGAGAATCATTAACCTAGACTCGGTTCCGGATAAAAACTCTGAGAAAAAAATGAATATTCTCTTAACAGAACTTGCACAATTCGAATCTTTCACTTCTCTCAGACGCAGCACAGAAAAAAACACCTCCATTGCAATTGCCTTTTTTGGTTCTGCAAAAGAAGCAGAAAAGGCAACTAATATTACACTATATAATGATACCACAATTCACCTTATAGCCGCAGAGCTGACCAACACAAATGAAATCAAATCAAGAATGGTACGTGCATGGGACATTCCCCTGAGTACCACAACATCTGAAGTGCATACAGTCTTCTCCAAATATGGAAAAATCAACAATGTGAAACTCCACACAGAAGACATGTGGCAATCTGCCACTATTGAGTTTGCCAATAAGGAAAACTACAATGAAATCATACAACGCTGGTCTATTCCTTTTAAGGCAGATCTAATTAGGATCTTTCCATTTTTAAGAACCAATGAAATTAAACAATATCGTAATCAGCACATAGCAAAACTAACCAATCTCCTACCAGGAACAACAGGCTACGATCTCAAAGAGATCATTAAAAACACAGGGCCAAAACTTGCTACATCTTCCACAATCGCAATTACTTGAAAAGAAGATTCGCCATTCTTAGTTTTAAAAACTACGAAGACAAAGAAAATGCAAAACAAACCACTCCCACTCTCGGTAATACACAACTAGCATGGTTCGAGCTCACTGACAAAATTTGCCCTATCTGCTCAAATCATGAACACTTAGCAATAGATTATTCAATTAGACAAAAAGCAATTCAAAGAAAATCCACAATGCAACAACAAGCCAAGTCTTTTGGAACCTTATATCAGAAATACAAACCGGCTGGCACAGCAAATATTCGTAAAATACTCCCTCGCAACAATCAACCAACTTATGAACAAATGGTCAAAACCTCTAACTATAAGTCAAAAACACTGTCGATCAACAACACCAAACCTCTTCTCAAAAGCGACTCCCAATCAACAATTTTAACTGTAATCAATAACCTTGCTCAGGAACTTAACCTGATTAAACAAAGCATCAATGACATGAACAAAAGAATCGAATACTTAGAAGATTTTGCTTATTATCACTCCAGTGAATGTGACTTGGGCACTGACCAACAAGAGACAGACAACGAAAAAATTGAATCAGGATTTCATACACCAATCTTCTCATTACAACAAGAAACAGACAACCCCTTTGATTACCAACGCAAGAGACAAGCTATCAGCCCTCCTGATGACATCAAACAAACACAAGCAAACATTAACAACAATATTCTTCGCCTGGAATCCAATATGAACGAACTCATTTCTATAATCAATACTTCAATAAACAGCACTCCAACTATCAGCGACAATATCCCCACCCCTGAAATCCAATGACAACAAACAACTTCTCCATAAATAAATCTCTGGACACCTGGAACATTACAACAATCAACACTCGCGGACTCCACAATCTCAGTAAACAATCCCTCTGGTTCTCATACATTTCAAAATCTAATTATCAAATAATAATCCATACAGAAACAAATAATAAAACTGATGAATCCAAATTTTGGAAAATACAAAATTATCAATCTTGGTGGACTAACGATGTCCAATCACAATTTCAAAACATCGGATTTGACATAGGAATTTTCATTACCAATAAGTTGGCACAACGAGTTTTCAAAATACAACAATGGGAAGGACAAGTTATCACTCTTGATCTGTCCTTTCCACATAACAGATACCTCAGGATAATAGCACTATATTATCCAGCATCATCAATAAAGGAAAGACAATGCATATCAAATCATATCAAAAAACTCATCGGAGAAGCAAATACCAAACAATGGAACACAATCATAGCAGGAGACTTCAATGCAGTCCCCAATCTACAACTTGATAAAAACTCAACCAATCCAATACACACTTCCAACAACAAACCTATCAGTGACTTAATCAAATTTCTAATAAACAACCAGTTTATAGATACTTATCGAGACACACACCCAACCCTTAAAAAGTTCACCTGGGCAAATAGTAGAATGATGCAAAGTAGAATTGACCAAATATGGATCAGTCCGTCTCCCCTCTGGCTGCTAACAAATGCTAACATAATCACATCTGACAAAAATATCCTCATAACAAATTATAACTTCATTTATTGCACAATAGAAACACCCTTCCTGAATCAAGGCACACAATCCTCCCGACTACCAAACCCCAACAACAGATTCAACTGGCAACAAATCACACCTCAACAGTGGCAACTTTTTGACAAACAAGTTCTCTCACAACTCAAAGAATACATAACCAAGTTCAAATCATACACAAATAAAGACATAAACAAACAATGGAACTGTATCGGGAATGTCATCTTAAAAGCGAGTGCCTGTTACATTTAAAAATTCCAGGAAAAAAGGAAAAATCAAAAAATCACACATCCCCAAACCAACTACATTATCACTTTGGCCAAACTCATAGGAATCTGCAAGCTATGTATCAAAGAACAAACTACTATTAACCACATCCGTTCAATTACCAAAATCATTGATTCACTTACCAACAAACACAACACACCACCGCCTCCACCACCATCAACCCACAATATTAACAAAGTAACTCTTACAGAATGGCTGACTGACCTTAAAGCATATCTTCTAACAATTAAAATTACCTGGAAAAAACTCATATCTGAACAACACAAAACCAAGATCAATCAATACATCATTCACAGACAACAAATGCTCAATAACAACAAAAAAGCAATAATTCGCAGTATCCTTAACCAATCACAAAAACATATCACCCTCGACAAACTCATAATATATAATCCAGAACCAACAGTCATCACTGATCCAACCCAAATCAAAACAATTACCAAGAATCACTTCAGCACATGGACGAAAGCTAGGAAAGTTAAACCACTCTTCCAATATCCAACTTGGACACAAGAATATGAACCCAAGCCACATATCTCATCACACTGGTACAGTGACCTTCTCAAACCTATTAATTTTCAGGAACTCAAAGAAACTATTGCATCCAGATCAAACACATCAGCACCGGAACCAACAGGAATCCTATACATAGTTTTCAAAAAAATGTCTCAACCCACACTCCAATTTCTGCTTGATCTCTTTAACAACATAATAATATTATCACATATTCCAAAAGAGTGGAAACAAGGTTCCATATATTCCATCCCAAAACCTAAAGACTGGAAAAACAATCTCAACATAACCAGACCAATTACACTCCTAGAGGCAACAAGGAAAATTTTCACAAAAATCTTAAACAATCGACTGGCAAATACACTCTCAAAATATCAAATCCTATCACAACACAATTGGGTGGCCCTTCCAGGATCAAGCACTCAAGAACCAATTCACATCCTACAAGCAGTAATGGAAGATGCAAAACAATCCAATCAACAATTATATATTTTAAGTCTGGACATGAGCAAAGCATATGACTCAGTATATGTTTCCAGACTTATCTCAGCAATGGAAAGACTCAAAATTCCCAGCAACTTCACACAAATAATCTTTAATATCTTTGACAACAGAAACAATACAGTCATTATACCATTTGGTCCAACA
>CAJVPV010003426.1:0-11312 GCA_910591835.1 Acaulospora morrowiae | reverse complement strand
TAGGTATAGTTTGAGTAGACGAATACGCATTGTTAACGGACGAATTTGAGTTTATTTTTTAGAGAAAGAGCAGGATATTCGGACCAAGTTATTACGCCTCAGCCTTAAAAACTTTAGTATTCGAGAGGACTTTGAAAGACCCTCACAAAATCATTCGGTAAGTAAAACTCAGATCAAGTGACTATTATGGAGTACCTCCCTTATTTGCTGAATTAATGATTTTTTGTATCATTGAATTCTTTTCCAACATTAACATGATTCCTCGTTGATAGAAGCATTGGTATATGGAATGGCTGGACCAATTACTCATAGCTAAGATCGTAGAGAGATCCGCTCCTGAATCCTGCGCATAGAAGGCCGAAAGGGATCTAGTATATCTTGCTATCAGCCCTGTGGAGGAAACTGCGAGGATCTCTTTGATCCAATGAGCTATGGTGTCTGCGGTAGCAGGTGAGTGAGATCTTGTAGATATTAGGAACAGTGCTGTGGTTTGCGTATCGCACCAGGCTTCTGTCCTGGACATAAGGGCCCGGAAAGAGTCCAGAGGCGAAAACACAGGAAGATCCTAGTAATGGCCCACGTAAATATCTTTTGTTACTGATTTGGCTCCTCCATGTGCTATCGAGATCTTGTGTTCCTTAAAATTCACTACCTTTAGAACTAAACCATGAGCTGTGGGTTTGGTCGAGGTAATGTCGATTCATGCTAAATCTGACGGACGGCTCACAGTCAAAATCGCTAATAAGAATATGATCTTTTGGAATAAGCGGAGAATAAATATCTCATTGTTGCTGCCGAAAGATCTTATTAGATCGAAGAATGGAGTTAGGTCTACTAGTTCTTCGGTTGTATAAGTGGGAGGGTTTCTTTTGTAAACTCCTCTCATAGCTTCCAAAATAGTGGGGTGAGAACCTATTGGCGAATCGTCGATCTAATCATAGATCTCACTGATTGCTGACCTATATTCAACAATGGTGTTAAATGCCATTCCCGCCTTCAGCTGAGTATTAAAGAATTCTACTATGTCACCGATAGGGCAAGCGACGGGATCGATATCCCTTTCGTTGCACCAATCGACCCACTTCTTAATGTTAGATAAAATTGTTCTGGAAGACTTGATGTCACAAGCTGCGATGCAGAGGTCGATAGCCTTCTCAGAAAATCCCTTCTCTTCAAGTCTTTGCCTGATATGCGAGCTATGCAGATCCTCTACCTTCTTACTCGGCAACATTGTGTAGGATCTCTTGTCGAGATTATTGATCTGTGGGGAAGTATGATTGGGGGTGTGACCAGCATTGATAAGAGGAGCGGAAACCACAGTACTGATATCCACAGGAGAAATGCTAGGACTATTTTTGCTTTCTCCCTTCTAATCTTTACTAGAATCTTGGGAATAATTATCCACAAAGGGTTGGCCCAGCACTTCCAACTGTTCCAAGGTATGGAGAAGGCGTTTGTCACTATTGCTAGTTGGTACCTCTTTCAGGACATGAAGGCTGGTATGAGTCAGTTTGTTCTCATCATAAAAAGATCTAAATTGTAGTTCCCCAGGATCTGCTGTATTGCTTTAAATATCTGATGAGAAATTGACCATCCATGTCTGTCGTTCCTCTCTCTCGATGCCCAGTCTGCTAGTACGTTGTCATTGCCTGGGATGTGTTCTACTGACAGCGATATCCTGTACTTTAGACACATTTCCCAAATCTCCTCCGCTAGAAGACTTATCTTGGGGGAGAATGTACCTCCCTGGTTGTTCAGGTAGGACACTGTCGTCATGTTGTCACTCTTTACTAATATCAGTTGATCCTTTAAGTGACTCCAAGCAAGAAGGACTTTCTTTATCACCATGAGTTTCAAAAGGTTTATGTGTGTATTGGCAAGATCTTTCTCTCAACGACCATAGACTGGTTGTCCATTTAATACGGCACCCCCTCCTGTCTTGAATACATTGGTATAGATAGTTGTCGAAGGCTGTTCCACTATTATGCTCCTTCCATTCCACGTTATCAACTCGTCTATCCACCTCTCGAGTTAATGTCTGCTTTCCTAGAACAGGACCAGGATAGCTTGCCAGCCCTTATCTCATATCGCTCGGTTCTTGTTCCTCAGAAGAGCTCGTGAAAAAAGCCTTGCGGGGAAGATGGCATTGGTTGTTGCGTTCAGTTTTCCTAGGAGAGCAACCAGCTTACGTATGTGGATCATGTTCTTCTTCAGTATGGTCTGGCATTCCCTGACAATATCCTTTATCTTCCTGGTTGGTATTGTTAGAGCGAGATTCGTTGAATCTATGTTGAACCCCAAAAACTCTATGGATGTTGTAGATTCCAAAATTGACTTTTCTTTGTTAAGTATGAAGCCTACTTGCTCTAGGAGACCACAGGCCCGGTGAGTATGATATCGTGACTCCTTTTTCGAGCTGGCTATGATCAGAATGTCATCTAGGTAGACGATTAGTCTGATTCCTCCTGTCCTCAGGAGGCTCACTACCGGTTTGAGAATTTTCGTGAATATCCTGGGACTCGCTGAGAGTTCAAAGAAGTCTCCTTTTTTTACCAAGGAGCCCAGCATCGAAATATTCTCCATCTTGAAGTGTTGGTGGGAAATAAACTCATTTAAATTCCTTAAGTCGATCACTGGCTGGAAGTCCCTAGACTTCTTTGGTACTAAGAATAGTTTCAAAATGAAGCAAGGTTCGTTGGAATCCAGGGAAAAGATCACGCCTTGATTCAAAAGAGACGAAATTTCTGATTTTAATGTATCTAACTCCCCGGATTTGTAGGTAATATGTGATATAACCTGTGTTCTTAACGGTAATTGTTTTGACCATGTAGGTGAGAAACCCTCTTTCAGAGTTTGGACCGCCCAAGCATTGTCAAACGTCTTGGCCCAGGTAAGATAAAAGTTCTTTAACCTTGCCTCCACTTCGTGGGTTACTGGTCGTTCTGACGTGACTGATGTTGGGGTCCGAGTTGCAAAAATCCTGGTTTCTTTGTTCGAAACTTGAGTTCTTCTTATAGTTCTTGTTGTATTTGCTCTTGTAACCTTGGGGTTTATGTTTGAAGCCTTTCTGGAACGATTGTGATCATTGCTTTTGCCATTGCGCGTCGTTAAAAAACTTGTTAATCTCATTCTCTTCTGAGATAACTTGTTTAAGTTTGTCGTCGAAAAGAGTTTCGGATTCGGGCTTAGGCTGATGGTATGGATTAATACACCTGATAGCCAGATCCCGTCTGTATTCACCGACATAAGACAAGGAATCAAGGAGAAGTGTCCTAGAAGCGAGGAGCATCGATTCCATGATCGTCTAAGTCTCCGAGGCGTCACGATTGTCTTGCGGTGGCTTGCAGTCATACAGGGTCTTGATGGCGAAATCCAAGGGCCTGAGGGTCGCAGAAGTATGGTATGAGATCTTGGATAGGACCCTGTCCACGTTCTTAACTTGTTTTGACATCTGTTTCGATAACTCTTTGTCCATAGCAGGAGGAGAAAACAAATAGATGAACATAGTATAATAAAAAAAACAATAAATATTAAATCCTTATCACTAAATATATTAAATTGCTAGAGAGTAATTAGATATAGGCTAAAGAGTCATTGTTTTAAAAAAAAAGATTGCATATACCTATATGTGTTTGCCTATATTTTTTGATTTCCTTTTGTTATTTCTGGAACTTAGTATAGAAGAAAGATATTTTGGTAATACTTGGTTTTCATTGCTATTATTACCTCAGTCCATGTTATAATTGTTGAAAAGAAATTCAAATTTGTATTTCTGTTTGATCACTGTGTTATATATATAAAAATAATGCTATACTGAATTCTAGTGACAATTAGGAAATTCTCATAAATCAAAAGATTCAATCTAAAGGCTACTGCTTGCTCTTGTTTAATATGAACAATCAACTTTAATTCAGGAAATATCAATTTATTTTCAAATTTTCCAAGCGAGCAAACCATACAAAAGAAGTTTCAATAATTCTTCAAATCATAGTGAAATTGGCAAATTATATTATAATTAATAGCAACCATAGAAAAAACACCAAAAGATTTTGGAAAATTAGACCCAAGATTAAGTTTCTTTATCTTAGAATATAAAATTGGATAAGTGGTTTCAAGATAATTATTAATTGATCCAGAAAATAGCTGAAGTCCTTTTATCAAATCTTGAACACATTTTTTATGTGTTTTGTGATGAGAAGAGGTGGTATTTGATGTGGTATATGGCATATTATTGCTGTTGATAAAACATTCAAAATGTTTTGTCAAATTTGATTTAAATTGCTTGAACTGGTGTGTGGGATTATCAAACATATGTTTATAGTATCTGTCTACAATTGCTTCTGATTCCCTTATAAATATTCTATTAATATCAAAAAATCTATCACACTTTCTTCAAAACTGTTTATAAAACATTGCAAATTAAAAACATGCTAATACTTCTAAAGATCAATGATTTCTGTTGTTTCTTTAGCAATGTAAAGTTTATTACTCAGGTGATGCAGAAATGTCTCGTGGATATTATATTCTTCTATCGACTTCTCTTGAGCCTCCACATAGTGATAAATATATTTTGCTTGAAATCAGAAATGACAACAATGGTGATAAAAGTATTGATTAAAATTAGGTCTAGTAAAAAAACATGCCCATAAGACAAATTCTTTTCACAATTATTTTTTTTCTGAAGATTTCTTGGAATGGTTATGCTCCACTTGATCTGTTAGAATAAAGATTTCTGATTTGAGTAAATGCATAAACTCTTGGGATATTGCAGAAGAAGTTGGAATCACTTGGATGGTTTGGGGTAATAAAAACTTTTTTCTAGTATTATTTCTATATAAATTCTACTAAATTGCATTCGAAATTATTTCGAGATGATAGTTAGATAGTACAGCAAAGTCGAGTATATATAGGGCTCCGAAAAGTACCGAACCAGTACTGAAGTGATATCAAAATGGTACTGATCTATAGTAAATTTAATATATGGATTGTGACCTACTCATATGAATTTATAGTAAATTTAAGTATCAAACTGGTATCAAACAAGTATCGAAGTGGTATTGTTAGGAGCCCTAAGTATATAAATACTGGTTTTTATAGTATTGAATAGAAGTAAACCTTGGTTGAGCAACCATCAAACAACTTGTCTTTGCCATTTCTTCTCAAGAAACTTTTCAAGAAAGGTAAACTGGGGATCAAAAAATGTAGCAGGTTGTAAAACTTACTTGGTTTAAAATTGCTAGCAAGAAAATCTTCAGAAATCCATTGGGATATAATATATTGATGAGTTTTATTTTCCGTTAACTGGTGAGTCTCAAGTTAAGTTTTATGCTTTAAAATAATAATAGGGGATATAAATTATCTCTAAAAATATAAGGCAAATAAATATACAAATTATTTCTCGTCTTGTAGCTCAGTGGTTTAAACTATGGTAAGCCTGTGTAATCTTTTTTTTCTCACTATGCCAACAATAGTAATTTGATGATCTTATCTCATTGTACCATAAAAATATATTGAACCATACTCGCTAAAAATACCTATAACCACTAAATACTCACTTTATCCAAATTGTAGAAAATTTTTGCTCTTTTATTGTTCCGCTCGTCTCAATTATCATTGCTAGTATCATAGATTAAGACAGTTTTTTCATTTATTGTCATGTTAGTACACTTTCCAAGCTCCGCTTTTTTGGCATATCGTGCTAGCTTCTTGCACTGGTTTTGTTTATATGCCTTCGAGGGGGCCAATCCATTTCATTTACTGCTAGACATGTCCATTTCTTACTTAATTCCTCTTTATAATAACCCACAATATAACTAATGAAGAAAAAAGGTCTTGGTATATTACTATTTTCTGGAGAAATCAAAAGCAACACAATTTGATGAGCCATTAGAAATAAATTTCTAGAGCTGAATCTTGCTCAAGAAGAATAGTGTTTACTTTCGCGGAAAAAAAGGAGTGTGGAAAGTAATATTGATAATCGGTAAAAGAGATACAGTATATGATGATCATCTTATACATATCATGAATTGCTGATCGAATACTTATTAACCAATACATGCATCTCGGTAGGTGATATTATTATCCTGTCACGTTCGGCACTAAGGTATAACATGACATGATCATAAGTGAACATTCTCCAGTGAAACCAAAGATAATGAAGAAAAATTATTCAGCATGTACACACAAATTAAAAGGTCAAATCATATCTTTATTATTTTATGTAAAACGAGAGAGTAAGAGACCGGCTAATTAAAATTGTATTGAGAGAGAAGCAGGATTTCAAGGGAGGAATGAAAATATGAAAAATCACATAATGTGAAAGATCATGCCTGCCGGCATTTAATGGCAAAATTAACTGTAGATATTGCTAAAGAAATTGCACATAGTAGAGGAGGTGTGTGTCTCTCCGAACAATATATTAAAATAATACTCTGATGCTTTGGAAATGCATTAAAAACCATGAATGGTCTGCTAAGCTTCATAGTGTAAAAAATCATAATACCTGGTGCCCAAAGTGTGCTATTGAAAATCGTCGTACTCGAACGATTGAAGATATGAGGAAGTTTGCAGAAAAAAAGGGAGATCTTTGCCTTGCAACTGAGTATATTAATAGACGGGATCCTCTTGAATGGCAGTGTAAAGAAGGCCATGAATGGAAGGCTTCGGCAAGAGATATCCTTAAGGGAACTTGGTGTCCAAGATGTAGTACACCAGGCCGAAAACATGTTATACCAAACCAAAAAATTATCCCAGTACAAGGACACATTACACCAGAACAAGAATGTACTCCAATCCAAAGACGTGATACACAGCATCGAAAATGTAGTCAACGACGATTCAATATTGATATAACGAATAGTATAGCACAAGAACGAGGTGGTAAATGCCTTTCTACAGAATATGTTAATACAGATACCCCGATGTTTTGGAAATGTGTCAAAGGTCATGAATGGTCTACAACCCTTTATCGAATAAAAAATATGGGAAGATGGTGCTCACAATGTGCTGGCAATCTTCCTTGTGGTCTTATGGAAGCTAAAGAAATCGCCCACAGTAGAGGAGGTATGTGTCTTTCTACAGAATATATAAATCACTGTGTTCCGATGCAATTGATGTGTAGTGAGAGTCGTAAGTGGTCCACAAGTTTCAATTGTATAAAGCACTCTAAAACATGGTGCCCATATTGCTTAAATAAACATGAAACTTATGTCGCGAAATCGTAACAAATATTCTTGTCCCTCCTTCTGACATTCACAAACCAGATTTCTTGAAACATCAGAGTATCCTCGTGGACTAGAGCTCGACATCTACTATCCGCAATATGGATTTGCCATAGAGGTACAAGGCAAACAACATGAACAACATGTAAAACATTTTCATAAAAATAAAGAAGACTTTAGGAAACAATTAATACGTGATCAGATTAAAAAAGAACTCTGCGAAGAAAATTGGATTGTTCTAAGATATGTTTGGTATTATGAGGATCCATATCTAGTCATTCCAAATCATCTTCAAGAGCTAGGACTCATTGAATAAACTCAAAAATTAAATACTTCATGATCATTACGTGTATTATTTTTATTAAAGAATAATTTACAAAATGCCAGAGATACATGATAACTCTATCTGAAAATGGCCTAATGTTTTTTTCAAACAATCTTTTCCCTCTCTTTTTACGCAATACCAAACCTAAAAAAAGCAGTGTATTACATATGCGGAATCATCAAGAATGTAATCATCGCCAAATCTCAGCGAAAGCTGGTATAACCAAAAATCGTAGGAAAACAATGTCATTACCTTTATCGCATAATTGACGCGTCCAGTATATCAACTTTAGCTTTGTCTCGTCATAAAATCTAACTATATTCGGGAAAAAAATCGGTTAGTGTATATATGAATGATAAATGCACAGGTAAAGAAACTCGGAAAAATTAGCACGATAAGAACGGTACTGCGGATCGCGTGATTTTTGTGTAATTGTGATCGAAACATACTGTAAATAAGAAAAGAATCGACAATCAGTCACTCCGTTCTTTCTTTTAACCACTAATAATGTCTTCCTCCAAAATAACTCAACACTTTCGTAGTACCGTTTTTCCAATTCACTTCGTTAACCATCGAGTACGATGCATTCAGTTGCCGAGTTTTATGTTGAGGAACTTGAGACCTGACTTATTTCAGTCATCACTTTAGAGACCTTATGCAAACTCTTCACCTTCCCCCCACACGTCTCCCGAAGAGTCTACATCGTCCTCCTACCTGAACAAATTCACAAAATACACTGCAAAACGGCTTCCTGTATGAGATTTATTGTTGTTTGTTATGCGTTGTTCGATCAAGTTTTCAAGACCTTTTCGTTATTTGTAGACTGCTATATTGGCGAACATAATAGTAACTGGCCTTGCTGGTCTCATATCAGTGGACCTTATGTACGCTCGGTACAGAAATAGATGTAATGAGCGTCTTCTCAACGAAACAGTGGAAAAGGGCACTCGACCTAGAGCGGGAATTTCAAGTGACAAGTTTGTTCCTCGACCTGAAATTGTAGAACGCCTTAAAAGAATTTTTCAACCCTATGAAGATCAATCGTCTTATCACATGGTTTATGGTGAACATGGAACCGGGAAAACTACGCTGACCAGGATTGCATCGAGTGAGGTTGGGCACGGAGTCATATACGTTGATGTTCCTGCGAATTTTGAGAAATTTGCTGAGGAGTTTGCAAGAGCTATTAATTTCACATTTGAGGAACGTATCTCTTTTACAGCACAGTTAATGAAGAAAATCTTGGGATCTACCAATAGTAAGTTGGCTATTACTGCTTTATTGTTGATAGCCAATATTTTGATCCTAATTTTCTTTATAGATAAACTTAATTATCCTGAGTGGGTAAGAGCTATGGATGCTTTTAAACGTGCCTCTGTAGTGTACAAAGCAAAGAATGGTAAACCACCGGTTATCGTTTACGATAATATTAGCCGATTGGTTCACAAAAATCCGGAAATCCTCGACATCCTTCAAGATGATGCCAAGGATAATGCCGATGACAGCAAGTACATCGCTGTATTTGTCAGCAGTGAAGGTTCGGTGCCTAGAAGAATGGAATGTAAGTATCGATATTATTCTCGAAAAATTAGTATTAATTACAGATTGTGATTCTTATTTTTAGCACGTAGTGCCTGGTCACGAGCAGATAAACCGGTGATAGAAATTGGCGATCTCGGTGAAAAGGAATCAATAGATTATCTGGTCAACAAGCGCAAGATCAACTCTGTAGAAGCAAAAAAATTATATGAATTAGTTGGTGGGCGCATTGTAGATCTAAAGTCTGTGGCGGGCAAATTTCTAGCTGGACAATCTCTCGAAGGTAAAATTAGATTTACACAATTCTGCTTTGGATTAATTGCTTAACTCTTTTTCTGCTCTTTTTTTTGCAGTCATTAAACAGCAAATATTAACTGAAGTCAAGAAGAAATTTGATTCAGCAAACCTCCTTCGAAATCAATCGCATCACGAGGCAGGAAAGGGTGTAATTAGTGCTTTGTTGGATTCCAAAGAGATTGATACTGATGTATTTAGAGAATTTTTCAAGGGTGAGAAATACAATGAAGTTTTAGAAGCTAACGTGTTTGCATATCATCCATCAAGAGATACCATAACTTTTCAGTCTCGCTCAGTAGAATACTATATTCAGGAAAATGCTAGTATATTCAAATAATTTAGAATTTTATTGCTAAATAGATTAAAATGAGTGAAAACTTTTTTCAATGATTTGGTCATATTTAATACAATATAAATGATAGAGTAGCGGGTCTAAAGGGAGGAATTTCTCGAGCCCTAACCCATAAAATGAGAGTTCCTTTCCCGCTACTCACTATTAACTGTTCTATTGACTGTCTTGCTATCGATCCAAGAACCTATTTTGTTTAAGTTACTACCTCTTAAGTCATTGATTTTATGATAATATTTTTTGATCATATCTCTACTAAGTTTTCCCACCCCAAGATTAATAATATCAGAAGCTACAATAGCACACATATCATCCCGCCTTCTCGCATATATATGCTCGAAGCCAGAGAAAAAAGTTAACAATTTCATAGCCTTCACTCAGTATTAAATGAATCACAATATATTGTTATCTATTTATCTTTTTCTGAACATGAGAGGAAAAAGGATTTCTGAAGATATACGCGAAGATGATCGCTGGCTCGAACGAGAAGATGCTTCAGATTTATTTGCATCACTTTGTTGGTCGGATGAGGATGAGTTATTGTCTTGGAGTTGATTAATCTCATTTTGGAGCGTTGCAATAAAACCCTCGATTGGTTCGAATTTGGATGCAATTTCACCAAAATTATTATGGTAGGTTTGAAGGACTTGTTCGATTTTATCGAGTCTGGTGAGTTCGGTTACGAATCTGACATCACAATTGGCAAGAATTTCATTAAACATGTCATATGTAGAAAAATCAGCGTTGGGTTCGGAATTATACTTGTTGTCTTGTTTACCGAAATGTGAAAAATATAATATGACACTGATAAGCAAGTACATAGAGATTTTCTTAACGAACATCAAAAAGTTGGCGAAGTCCAAAAATGGAGCGATTCCCGAAACAGCAAGCAATGTTATCTATAAGTAGAAATTGGTTTATTAGCATATATACATAAATGTGAGGGAGTTGTCATAGCATATAAACAAATAAACAAACCTTAATCATTTGAATTAGATATTATTTGAGTATATAAACCTTAATCATTAGAAATTAGATATTATTTTGAGTGTATGAATCTTTTTATTTATCATGGATAAAATTTATTAGCGGAGCCTTTAGTAAAACTAAAGAGATTTGTTAAATGTTTTATTCTCTTCAAATCGTTAATTATAACGAAGGGGTAAAGGGTCACAGATATATTGGTTTTCATGTTAATAGTATTTCTAGAGAGATATATTATATTAGGAAAGAGAGTCAATAATTTGTTGTAATATTGTTGAGATATATTTTTGTTTTAGTGATTTATATAAATCTTGATAAATTAGTATTTTTAAGTTATTAAATAGTGGTTTTGTAGATAATGTGTAATGGAAATCATTTTTTTGTGCTTTTGTTTTAATTGTATTATCAGATTAATATTTGACAAAAAGATTATATAAATGTAAAATAATTGAAATTGACATTTGTGTATTTGTGTATATGTTAAGTAGACAGTCTAAGCATTTAAAAAATGTTAATAATCTATTGGGATCAAAATTGTTATAGAACCAGTGGTTGATGAAAAAAATATTTTTGTTTGTTTTTTGTTATTTTCCTCTTA
>CAJVPV010003425.1:0-11312 GCA_910591835.1 Acaulospora morrowiae | reverse complement strand
TTTGTAAAATGTTTTGAATATACAAAAGACTACACAAGTCTTTATTCAAATATATTGGTTGTACAAGTGTTTGAATACAGTAGGAGTAGTGTTCTTCTCCTAATTTGTAAAATGTACTAAATTAATTTTTCTTTAATACTTTTGCTATTACTCTATTTATTAATAATATAAGCAGAATTTGTTACACATAAGCTCAAGGACATAAGAACTTTAAGGACCACTGTTGTATTGGGATGGAACCTCTGGTCAAAGGCCAAACAAGTTTAGAAGTTTTGCTTATTCTTTGGTTGTATAGTGAAAGGTCCGTGGCAGTTCTCCTTCTTAACTTTGTCTTTATGTACCTTCTCCTTTATTATTCTCATAATAACTATTCTTCTCACCATTCTCAACTTTGCCAATTTATTCCTAAAAGTACATTCAAGTAAAGTTTGGGTCCTTCTACTTGTCTCAATCAAATCCTTTCAAATAACAACATGGTATGCTTTACTGTGCCACCTCAACAACATCAAAAATTTTCTCAAAATCAAAAACCAAAACCAGCTTAACCCTTCAAATGATCTACACAATCCCAACGGTCAATCCAATTCTGATACTCCAATCCAACAAGAACCAAACCAGTATTAACCTATTAGGAATGATAACAATAACAATATCATATAAAGACTTAACAAAAATTTACCAAATCAAGATTAAATTTCTGAAAATCTTCTATACTACTAAAAAAAATATTCCTACCATCCTTAACTTAGCTGTTTATAAATAGGCATTAGCCATTTATAGATCACCGATAGTTTGTTACCACCTACTTGATGTTCTCACGAATTAAAGGTTTTTTCATATGATAGGCTAGTATTAACTCCCACCAAATAAGGTGATGTAAGATTCTTAATGTAATGATGATAAACTTATGTTTAATAAATGTCTTGCATTTAATGCTTGTTTGCAGCAGAAAAAAAAAAAAAAGATAAAATAACTTAATAACTTGTTAAACTATTGTTGAATCATATTTTACAAATTAGCTATTTTATAAATATAATTATTTTTTTTAATAAAGAAATAAATCTTTTTTAAGCCAAAATAAATAAAGTAATCAAATTAAAACTAGATATTAAATATATTATTTCTAATAAAATTCTATATTTATAAGCTTGTTTCAATATTATAAAACTTTAAAATTATTAAAATCTTATAACTATAAAATCTTAATTATTAAGTTTTTTAATTCTAAAATTATATTTATTATTACAAAAGAAATTATATTAATTCAAATATTTTATATAATCTACAATAATATTAACTAATTTACTTTTCTTACTACTTTTCTAACTTTTAATTAATATTAATTGCCTTACTAATTAAAATATATAGCATCAAAATTTATTTGTTTTTATATCTTTCTAATTATATTAATTATAAAAATCTTATTAGTTTTAAAATAAAAATTAATAAAAAATTTATTTTTTTTTCAAGTTTATTCTAATATTAAAACTATTTGCAAATTTTTTTTTAATAAAAATATAAATTTATCTAAAAAAGAATTATATATATATACTCACTCAAAATTGAAAATAACTTTCACAAAGCCAAATCAATTAAAAAAATTTTCAACTGAAAAATTTTCTATCTTCAAAAAAGATCCAAAGTTATGATTCAACAAACACTCAATCATAAAAATCCTCAAGCATCTTTCTTCAACTTATTGATTCAATAACAGAAGAAATTATAATTGATTCATTAACTATATATCAAACTTTAACCGATTATTACAAAAAAGTTTTCTGCAAAAGAACTATAAATAATAATATCTTTAATAAGTGGGCAAACCTCTACCAACCCCTTCCTCACATCAATTTATCTATTTATAACATACTAATAGCACCAATAACTCAATATGAAATTTCTGAAATTATTAATAAACTTTCTAATAATAAGGCTTCAGGACCATCTGAAATCAATTATCTTTTTATCAAAAAAACTCAATCAACCTTACTTCCATTCCTTTACAATCTCTTTAACAATATTCTTTCAACACAAGAAGTTCCAACCAATTGAAAAAATTATCACATATATTTAATTAGCAAAAAACACCAATGGAAATATAATATCCAGGACATTTGTCCAATAGCACTAATTGACTTCTTTCACAAAATCCTTACCAAAATACTTACTAAATGACTTAACAAAATTCTTTAAAAGAATAAAGTCTTTCAAAAAATCAATTTCACTGGTCTTCCAAACCAAAGCACATTCAAACCTATCCAAATCCTTAACTTCTTATATAATATCAAAAAAATCTCATAAGAAGAATTATAAATTCTTTTACTTAATATCAGTGCAGCTTTCAACTCTATTAACCTAAATATGATCAAAAAAGCCATGCAGAGACTTCACATTTCAGATTCTTTTATCAACCCTTCTCTCAATATTCTTAAAAACCGTACTTGCCAAATAATTACTAATTCAGATTTACTGAACAAATAACTATCCCTGATGAAATCGATCAAGAAGAATTTCTTTCTCCCCTCTAGTGAATTATCTTCCATGACCATCTTATCACAGCCCTTGTACAACAAAAATCTAATCTTCCAGTCAACACAATTGCATATATGAATAACCTTAACCTTTTAGTGATCTCAAAGAGAGAAATTCAACAAAACCTGAACTTGGCCTCCAAATTTTTTATACTCAATGACATCAAAACAAACTTCACAAAAACAAAACTCATTGTATTAAACAATTCATTCTCAAACAAAACTCTTACACAAAACAATACAATTATCTTCCCAATCCAAAAAAAGGAACTAGATAGAATTCTAGGAATTTGGTTTTATGAACATAGTATCCTTACTTCCAATCGACAAAAAATATTTGAAGAAACTAAAAATATAACTTAACCCCTAAAATCCAAATATATAACCAGTCCTATAATCATCTATATCTATAATAAAATCCTTTTACCCCGTATCGAATTCAAACTCCAAACAACCTTCTTAGCTATTAACATGCTCAAAATTTTTCAAAAGAAAATTGATTCTATAATTAAACACAAATTTAACATTGAATGCACACTTCTACAAAACTGGTTTTACAATTCCAATATATTTAATATTAAACCAATCTCAGATTTACAATCTGAAGTTCTTATCTCCAACCTTCAATACTCTTTCACCAATCCCACAACTTTTTCACTAAAAGAACTCGAAATCAATACTATCTAAAAATTTAATTTTCAACTACTTTGTATCTTAAAAAACAATCTTGTATACACATAACACTATAACATTTTTCATTTCACTAGCATATCAATATAATTTGTCTCTTTTCTTTACTTCACACTATCCTTACAAATTCTCTGATGGGTCTACTCCTATTATTTCAACCCTAGAAATATATAAAAAATAGTCAATTTTCACCAAACAACTATCTAAAAAAAATATCTTCTATATCAAACAAATTCTTAATTACGATAACAACTAACTAACAAATTGGAATCATATCTCAACAAGATTTGGCTTTAATATTCAAGGCAAAATTTCACAATGATATACAATTCTCACCCAAACTCAATACTCTATTAAAGGATCAATGCCAACCAAACCTAATCAAAAAAGAAAATGGATAGTATCACTCAAAAACAACAAAATTATTTTCGGCAAAAAACAAAAAACTAACAATAATGATATTCTAACTAACCACTGGATTGCAACCAACAATAGCCCCAACTGTTCAATAATTCTTATAAAATGTTCTGATTGCTACTTTAATATCACAAATAATTCTCACGAATATCAATTTATATCCAACAACCTATTTAATCTTTTCACAAAACCTTTTATCAATAATTTAATCAAAATTAAAATAACTCAATCAGATCTTAACACACTCACATTCAATTCTCAAAACAAACCACTAACCCTTCCACTAATTTATATTCCACTTGATATCCAAGAATCTCTCATTCAAAAATACTTAATCTTATCATCACAAGAAATTCTTAAAACAATTCAATTTTCTCTGGATTCAAATCCTGAAATTCTTTTAACATCCAAATATTCTTCCAATTCAACAACGATTATATGGAATTTTCTTCAACTTAATGAATTCTACACAACTAACTTCTTTCTTCCTCCTCTTTTATTTATTTATTTTTTTTTAATACTTATTTTCTTTACCAACAAAATAAAACAAATAATAATCTTTTGCAAACACACAAAAATATCTAACAAACTCTTGCTTCTATTGCCTTCCAATTACTGGAAAAAATGCAAATTACCATATGCCACTATTATTAATAACATTCACAACATTATTCAAATACTACAAATATCTTGTTTTTTTTATAAACCCATCTCAGCAATAGAAAAACTTCAACCTTACAATATAGTTATCTCTCAACTCAATATAACTAATCCATTTCCTCTACCTTATACCTTACTCAATACTTAAAATAATCCACTTTCTCCAATACGAGATCTTATTAAAAAAATAAATAAAACAATTAGACTAATCAATATAATCTACTCTAAAAGAGCAAAAACTACTTTTAAATCCGATTTCTCTTTTCTTCAATATACACTTACTTTTCTTAAAAAAAATCCTCTATCAACCATCCAATTCCAATCCATTTTATATAACTTCCACCTCAAAATTCTTTCTAATACACTACCAACTAAATCTCACTTACACTATACCTTACCTAGGGCTCCAAAAAAGTACTAAACTGGTATCGAACTGGTATCGAAATAGTAATGATCTATAGTAAATTTAATATATGGATTGTAACCTACTCATAGTAAATTTAAGTATCAAACTGGTATCAAAAAAGTATCGAAGTAGTATCATTAGGAGCCCTAACCTTACCACACCTCTATACTAACAATCTCTATTCCTGTTGTAACACTGCTCCAGAAACTACTTATTATATTTGGCTCTATAAAGAGAGCAATCTGGTTATAATTAAAAATATCAAAGCACAAGCAACTCTCTTCTTCAAAAATAACAAAAACCTCAATTCAAAAATTTTTTAACAGCTTACTAACTCACCACTTACCTGTATAGATCTAGCTCTTGGTCTCACAAATACTAATTTCTTTTCACAAATCTCAAACCAATTCCAAAAGACCTAAAAATTCTGAACGAATTGCAAAATGATCTTCTCAACTTAATTTATCAGGAAATATGAATCCCCTGAAACAAAAGTATGTATGAAGAAGAAGAAATGTATAATATTACCTAAGCAGATAAATACAGGAAAAATAAACAACTATACACAAAAAATAATAAAACAAAAAGAAAAACTCTAACAGCAAGCAAATCTCTCAATCCACGATCAAACAACCACACTAACATCATTATTTAATCTTTTTCTGAAAATCTATTAATGTTTTTTCATAATAGAATAAATTATTAAGGAGGCATTAGCCCTTCAAACATAAATAGTTCCTTTTATTTTTCTTTCTCAAAAAGGTTTTTTTCTAAAATATATCTATTTGGTAGTAGGCTAACATGTATAGTAATGTATCTCATAATCTAAAAAATTAATTATGTAACAATTTACTCAATTAATAAAGATCACGAGAAATATATCACTTAACACCTTAAAAAAAGAATTATATATAGTATGTATATAAAACAGTATAATACCAGATTTGCTTTTATAGATTTTAATAATGTAACATTATAATTTAAAATTTATATTATCAAGCTTTTATATAATATAAATAGCTATTTGTAAAAAGATTAAAAAAATAAATACTTTTTGCTAAAAGTTCAAAAGCAATTAATTTAATAATATTTTAAGTAAGTTTGCTTTTTTTTTATAAATAAGAAATTTTTTGATAATTATTTAAAATATAACAAAACAATTTTTTAGATAATTTTTTATATAAATAGATAAACTATATATAAATAATTAAATTAGAAGTAATTTATAATTAATTAAAATATAAGACCTATAGGTCTATAGCACAGTGGTAATGCTCCATAGGTCACCAGGAGAAGGTCTAGAGTTCTACCCCACCTGGTTACAAAAATTTATCTCCTTCATGATTGGTTGACTGGCTTCCAATTCATGTCATATCCAATCAGCTAACGAATCTATCTCCAAATTTAGTTAGGCTGCATAAAGATGGGACCTCTGGTCTTCCCGACAATCTTAGGCTGAAAACAGATCAAAGCAAGGAAGGGTGTATAAGGAAAGGCTTCTGGTCTAACTCTGGTAATAAATCCACAAACTCTAACCCAAACTGGCGATGGCAGACTCTATCACACAATATAAAGAGGTTAATTATAAGCTGATCTATCCCAATCTGAAACTTGTAGATCTATCCCAATAGTGGTGTTTCACGGAACTTAATCATATGACCAATAGGCAAGGTATTAGCCACAGGTGGTGAGAAAACTAGACAAAAATCATTAAGCCAAGTGAGTCTAGTGAGGATCTACAAGATTAAATCGGAATCCAAGCAAGGACGCCAGTTCCACAGGTAGTAACAATGGTTGTATTGCGTTATGCTAGTAGTACATCTTGAGGATTGGTAATAACAGGTAACTGAAATGACTGGAATTAATCTTTATAATAACATTTCATACTACACTGCTTTCTGCAATATGGACTTAGTAGGTTAGATGGATTTAAACTAGTAGTAGGATTCCCCCCTTGTGAAAAGTTCCACCTGACATGTGGGCACACCTACTTGGTATTTAAATGTTCACATAGTTGGGTAATAGTGATTAGCGTAGCTAGTCTTATAGTAATATAGGTACTAGGCAGTGTTAATCTGCAGATTAACTGTAGAGACATAATGGATATTCATGTACCAACCAATTTTCCGGTTAATTTGTAGAGACACTTGGTGTCTGTCTGGATATTAAATGTATCAATAAAGATCACATGCCATATGCACATCCCACTATAAAAAAAAATAATAATTAATTAATTAAGATATTGGTTATTAACTCTTTCTGCTGATCCTTTTGCCAACCCAAAAAATAGACATTTTTAAAAGATTTTTATCTTTATGATAATAAAGTCTATACACTTTTCTTAAAACAACACTGGTTTTTAATCAACCAAGTGAGCAGAAGCTACCACTTGTTTTATTTTTCTTTTTCAAAACACTTTTCTTGTTTATTCTTGTGACTAAATACAAGAAACCTACCTAAGAGATCTATAGCAAAAACACCTTTACAGAAAGAAAACTGACAAGAAAAAATACTTTCCAAAGCCTTCCAAAAGACTTAAGAATTTAGAAAAACAAGAATAAAGAAGTCTCAAGTCTTCTTTCTCAAGCATGTTTTCTTTTTTCTAGTTTTTTTGGGAAATTTTGCCTACCTCAGTTTGACCCTGAATTTTTTGGCCACACCAGATTTCCTGAAAGATAATTAGTCAAGGTCACAGATTGGTTGATTACGTCAGCCACAAAAAATATAAACAAGACATGTACTTCTCACGTGTTCCCAGTTATACAACTCTAAACCAATGATATAATTGGTTTCTGAAAGAGTTGGACAGTTTTTAGTTGAAGAAGTAGTATAGGAGTATTAGATTAAGTTAAAGTTGTGAGTAGAAGAAGAGTGACCCTTTTTGTTCCTATCCTTTTATTTTTTTTTTCCTATTCTTTCTTGAGGACAGAAAGTAGCAACAAGATTTAGATTCTATCCTAATCTGATAACAAGTTGAAGTATCAATATTTATTCCAAAAATGGTTGGAGAAAGGGATCTTGAAACTATCCACCAGTTGAATTAAGCAATAATTCCAGAAGATATGGCCTAGGAGAAAAATCAACAATAGAAAACCAACATTCTTTCTGGTTAGAAGTCATTAAGTATAAAGTCTCAAAAAATACTCTTCTGGAAGTATCCTTAAATGTTCTTGAACATTGACTACTCCAATGGAAATTAAACAGTTTCTACTGGCCACAGGTGATGAGAAGTAAGAAATCATGAGGGGCTTGGGTTTTTGAAGTTTACAGAGATAACCTCTTCAATGATGGTTAGAATAGACAATAGCTTTTTTTTTTCATTTGTTTAAAAAATTTTTTTTTATTCCTTTTTTCCTTTGTGTAGTTACTACAAGAGAGAGATAACACAATTTGGATTTATAGTTGTAACTGCAGAGGTGATCTGCAGGTTTTGATCCTACTGGAAGTTTGGAATCTTAATCCTATCCTTTAGGGGAACAACATATTATTTCCACAAATTGCATCTAGAGGCTTCAGCTAAAGACAGGTGAGTTGGGTTGAAAAATTTATACTTTGCATGAATTCTCAACTTGTAATAGTTCTTTATGATTTAATAAATAAACGACACCAATCTGATTGCAGGATTAAAAAAAAAATAATAATAATAATAATTAATTAAAATATTATAAAAAAATTATTGTTTTTCTTAATCTTGAAAAAAAACCAATTAGTATTATAATAATAAAATTTTAAATTCTTATAATTTTTTTTAATTTTTTTTTTTAACTCACAATCAGACTGGTGTCATATATTTATTAAATCATAAAGAACTATTACACATATGAAAATACATGCAAAGTACAAATTTCTCTGACCCAGCTCACTTGTCTTAAACCTAAGCCTCTAGATATGATTTATAGGAGTGATATGTTGCTAGCCTGATGATTAGGATTAAAATCCAGTTATACCATGAGGATTACAGCCTGCAGATTACCTTTACAGTCATGACCATAAACCCAAATTGTATTGTTCACCTTTTGCAGAAACTACACAAAAGGCAAGGGATAAAAAAAAGAATAAGGATAGAAAAAACAGTACAAATGTGCACAAATAAAATGATATATGAAAAAGGAAATAAAAGTTATCATCTATTCTATCTATCTATCATTGAAATAGTATCTCAGTAGACAAAATCCAACTCCTTATAAATACTCACTTGTCACCACCTGTAGTCAATTAGACTATTTAATTTTCATCGAAGCAGGCGATATCCAAGAATGTTTAAGGGCACTTCCTGGAGAGTATTTCTTGAAACTTTATGCTTGAAGATTTCTGACCAAAAAGGATGTTGGTTTTTTATTGTTGATTTTCTTCCAAGCCATGTTTTTCTAGAATTATTGCTTCACTCAACCAGTGGATAGTTTCAAGATCTCTTTCTTCAACTATTTTTAAAATAGACATCAATGCTTCATCTTGTTGCCAGATTGGAATAGGATTTGAATTTTGTGGTTACTTCCAGTCTTCTAGGTAGAATAGGGAAAGAAAAGATGCAAATAAAAGGGAAAAACAAAAAGAGGATCATTCCTTCTCCATTTACAACTTCAACCTTTACCCAGAACTTCCTTACTACTCCTTCAACTAAAAAAAAACTATCTAACTTTTTTCAGAACCAATCATATTATCAATTTGGTATTACGCAACTTGAAACATGTGGGAGGACATGTCTTGTTTACTTTTTCTGTGGCTGATATGATCAACCAATTCATGATCTTGACCAATCATCTTGCAGGAAAGTCTGGTGTAACCAAAAATTCAGGGTCAAACTTAGGTAGGCAAAATTCTCCAGAAAAACTAAAAAAAAAGAAACATACTTGAGAGAAAAGAAGTGAGAAGCCAGAGAAATAATATAAAGGCTGAATACTTCTTTTTTTTTTATTTTTCTGAACTTTTGAACCTTCTGAAGGTCTTTGGAGAGTACTTTTTCTTGTCAGTTTTCTTTCTAGAAAGGTGTTCTTGCCATAAATCTTTTGGATATGTTTCTTGTATTTAGTCGTAAAAATATACAAAAAGGTGTTTGAAAAAGAAAAGAAAAACAAGTAGTAGTTGCTGTTCACTTTGCTGATTAAGAAACCAGTGTTGTTAAAGAAAGTATATAGACTTTATTATCAGAAAGATATTAAATCTTTTGAAAATGTCTGTTTTTTAGATTGGTAAATGGATCAGTGGAAAAAGTTTTTTTAAATATAATATATAATATTTTTTTCATTTTTTAAATAAAATTATTATTATTTCATATATTTTTTAAAATTTAAAATTTGTATATTATTATTTTTTGATTTTAATATTAAAGTAAAATTGTAAATTAAATTAAAATAATATTTAATTATTTATATTAATTAATTAATTAATTAATTTTTTTTTAAGAGCTAAAGTGCGATACACATATGACTTTTATTATGAAATCAGTTAGGATTACAAGTTTTTATATATATGAACAGTCTATTAACTAATACTAATATTAATTGACACTATCTGCTCTTTTTATTAGGATACTAACTTACACTTCCTAAGTGTGTCCATACTCTGGTTTATGTTTAATGAGGTTCAACCTTAATTTTAACATATTAATTATCATTAGGTTTCTTATCATGTTCACACATTTAACTTATGCAGCCACAATACCTATAGACTTATTTCTTTATATTTTCTAGTAAATGCTCCAAGAGTTATTTCTATAGTTAACACACACTATCAAATCTGAAGATCATCAGGTCAAGTGAAATGTGACTCCTAAATTCTCTAATGAATACTTCATAGGCTTTTAGTTGGCTTAAGCTGCCAAATCTAGGGGTATGAATATCAAGTAGGATGCAACTTTTATAAAGTGATTATAGGCTTCATCCATATATTAGTATCTCTACAGTAATTCTCTTCAAAGTTGCCTGATCTGGTTAACATGCTTTTTATTATGGAGTCTGTTATATCAGGAAGAAATGTAGGCTTATAATCAGAGTTAAATTAGAAGTCTTTTCTTATGCAACCTTTCTTACTTCGACTTGTTTTTAGCTTGCAATTGTTGAGAAGACCAGAAGTAGCATCTTCATGCAGCCTAGATAAATTTAAAAATTGATTTATAGTTAATTAAGTATAACATAAATTGAAAGTCAGTCAACTAATTATGAAGGTGATAAATTTTTTGTAACCAGGTGGGTTTAAATTCTAAATCTTCTTCTAATAACTTATGAAGTATTACTACTATGCTATAGACCTATAGGTCTCTATTTATATTAATTTATTTAATATTGTTTGAAACAAAATATATATTGAATAAGTTAAATTATTTAGAATTAAAAATTATTTTATTAGTAAATCCTTATATGTATCGTACTTTAGTCCTTAAAAAAAAAAAAAAAATTTATTTTATTAGTAATTTTGAAATTTATTAAAAAAAAAATTAATAAGTTCAATATATTAAATTGTGAATTATTATTTTATTCTTTCTAAATAATAATAATATATATTAATTTTTTTTTTTTTTTTTTGTAGGTAAATATCATTTCTTTATTTGATTTGTATATAGCAGGGTATACATCGTGAAAGAAACAACATCTCTCATATGTTGATACAAT
>CAJVPV010003424.1:0-11313 GCA_910591835.1 Acaulospora morrowiae | reverse complement strand
GGAACATAATTCAAAAAACATTTGAATCAAGTGGTCTAAATTGTAAAAAACCTTTATAAGTAGTTTTTTTTTAATCTTATATTTTAAAAAAAACTTTTTTAATAGTAAGAGACATTTAAATTATATTCTTGCCTTTAATTTAAGAAACTATCTTTAGTAGTAATATTTAAAAATATTTAAGAATATTTTCAAAAAAATATTTCTTAAAACTTTATGCTCGAAAACTTTTAATTAGAAAGAATATTGATTTTCTATTGTTAATTTTTCTTTCAAATTATATCTTTTAAAATTATTGCTTTATTTAATTAGTATATAGTTTTAAAACTTCTTTTTCAATTATTTTTGAAATAAATATCATTATTTTAACTTGTTGCCAGATTGAAATAAAATTTAAATTTTATATTTACTTATTGTTTCTAGAAAAATATAAGAAAAAAAAAGATATTGTTTCTTTTTACTTATAACTTTAACTTTATCTAATACTTATATACTACTTCTTTAATTAAAAACTGTTTAATCTTTTAAGAATTAATTATATTATTGAATTTGAATTTATATAACTAAAAACATATAAAAAAATATTTCTTGTATATTTTTTTATAACTGATAGAATTAATTAATTTGTGATCTTAATCAATTATTTTAAGAGATTCAATATAATAAAAATTTAAGATCAAATCAAAGTAAATAAAATTCTTCAAAAAAATAAAAAAAAAAGAAATAAAAAATCAAAAAACTGAAAACTTATATTTTTTTTATTTTTTTGAATTCTTGAATCTTTTGAAAGTTTATAATAAGTATTTTTTCTTATCAGTATTTTTTCTAAAAAGATATTTTTGTTATAGATCTTTTGGATAGATTTCTTGTATTCTTAGTTGCAAAAATAAACAAAAAAAGTGTTTTGAAAAGAAAAAAGTAAACAAGTAATAGCTTATTTTGCTAATTAAAAAACCAGTATTGTTAAAGAAAATATATAGACTTTATTATTATAAAAATATAAAATTTTTGAAAACATCTGTTTTTTGGATTATAAAAGAATTAGTAAAAAAGGTTTATTATAATTTAATTATATTATTTTAATATTTTTAAAAAATTATATATACAATATATATTTATTCTTTATATTTTAAATACATGTATGTCTATTTTTATTTTAATTATTTAATTATTTTTTATAAAATAAGTTTTGATTTTTTTTCAATTATTTTTGTTTTATACTATATAAATAATTATTAGAGATATTTTTATTTATTCATCAAAATAAGAAATTATATCAAACTTCATTAAACAAAATTAAAAAGATTTATATTAACACTCTAAATTAAAGAATAAATAAATTTTAATAATTATAATAATAATTGTAATTAATTGTTGTTTTTTTTAATTATTTTTAATTATCTTTTTAATTTAGTAATTTGTTGTTCTAATATAATATATGATTGTATCTAAGTATTATATATGATTATATACAGAAATTAAAATTGCATTGTTTTCTTTATAAGAATCTTCAAATATCTATTGAGAGATAAATTGGAATCTTGGTTCGTTATTAACTTTATTCAATATTGTAGTTTAGATTTTACGAGTATTACTAATTTTAGAAGTCTGTAGATCAAAAAGGAAAAATTGCATGAATTTGGAGGACCGGAGCATCGATCTCCGTGCCTTTCGCATGCTAAGCGAACGCTCTACCATTTGAGCTAGACCCCCGTGATACAACGCTGATTGGATTACTAATCAATAAAATGGATTTCGGGATAGACGGACTGATAAGAAATGGCTTTTTTGGCGAAGAAAGCAACAAGTATAAGAAGAAACAAGATGAATCAAAAAAACACTTCAAAACAACTGAAGAAAGAGATATACCATGGGTGAGAGCACAAGAATTCCGAGGAGAAAAAGATGAGGACCCATATGTATGGTTAGAGTCCTACGAAAGAGTCGCCAGAGTCAATAACTGGTCAGATGAAAGAAAGTTAAAGATGTTAGTAAGCCATTTGGAAGGTAATGCAGGAGACTGGTACGACTACCAACAACAACGGTTCGAGTATTGGGACGACGAAGAAGATCGAAGGAGAAGCTTCGTACCATTATTTCTGAAAACCTTCGTAACTCATGAACAACGACATCAATGGTACACCGACCTAGTTACCATTAGACAGAAAAGTGACGAGCAAGTAATGGCATACACCCACCGGTTCTGGAAACTACAAAGAAAGGCTGACCCTAATAACGACCTGTCAGGAAGAGGAGGTGTTAGAATCTTTATGGAAGGGTTACGGAAAAAGGCTGCCGCTGTACTTACCGTCACAACCACCACAACCTTGAACGAAATCCTAGAACAAGTAACGCAAGCCGACTTGGATGGAGAGTTCGAGACATCTGGTGATGAAAGGGAGTCAGGCAAGACGGAAAAGCTAGAAGGAAGAATTCAGGAGTTAACACAACAAATGCGAGACATGAAAGTACGGTTCAACAAACTTAACACACCTGTCGAAAGTTCGGAAAGCAAATCAAGGGCAACGAATGGAGAATGTTACGAGTGTGGAGAAGTAGGCCATCGAGCCAGGAACTGCCCGAAAAAGGATAACACGACGAAAAAGATGGAGCAAACCAAAGAAGTTCAGTTCCTCGTCGTGGAGAACGATAAAGGGAAAGGAAGGGAAGCTTACGCAGGAGATGTCCAAGATAACAAAGGAAAGAGAAAAGAGGTATTGGAACCAGGGTCCAACTGGGACGGACATCTAAGGAACAGATCGAAGCTTGATCCACAAGACCCCGAGTACTATGACGACATACCAATACCCAACGAGGATGAGAAGATGGAGGAAGCAACGCCAGCCAGAAGAAAGTCACGACGAAAGAGGGGACCCTCAGAATTGGATAGAACACCCTCCTATAACGTCCTAAAGGATATCCTAGCAACACCTGCCAATGCTATGATAGGACAAATGTTACAGTTTTCAGAACAAAGAGAGATACTGGCAAAGGCAATAAGAAGACCGCTCGTTCCAGTAGAAACCAACTATGTGGAAGTTAAGAAAAAATAAACGACCGTGATGAAGTGCTAAATAAAGATTAAGGATATAAAAGTAGATGCTGTTGTTGATACGGGAGCCGCCGTAAGTTTCATATCGAGTAGGTTGATGAATTGGTTAAAGTTAAAGATCGAGGAGAAGTCAACTACAAATGTAGTATCTGTTACCGGTCTAAGAACGAGAACGCTGGGAAACATTAATAATATAAAGATATCTGTACAAGGAACCTTGATCCCGACGCCACTCCAGGTAATTGACTCCAAAGATGAGACGCTGCTATTGGGAAATGACTGGTTCGAAAGGGTGAAAGCTAGAATTTACTACGACCAGCAGAAACTTGTGATCAGATACGATGGAAAGAAAATCAAGATTCCCATCACGAATGATAAAGCAAAAAGGATGCCGAATATTGAACATGATGGTAACAATAAAGCAAAAAAGATACCAAATACTGAATATGACAATAACAATAAAGCCAAGAGAATGCCGAATATCGAACCTGATAGTAACGAGTCGACTGATGAAGATGATACAGAGAAGATATTTGATGAGATCGTATACGAAAAAGAAGAAGTAAAAGAAAAGAAAGGATACTACACTGGGGAATCGCATAGTGACTCTGATCCCGATGATAAAGTACAATCGAGGAACCAGGTCCCGCGGTGTACTTAGCCCAGATGGATGAACAAGAAGATGATGATGATGAAGATGTATTCGTAGAAGCAATGGAAGAATTGCCAGCAGAAGAAGATGATGTAATGGTAAGAGAAGAATTACCGATGACAAGTAACGAAGAAGTGGTAGTAGAAAAAGAAGATAGCGCAATGACAATGGATGAAGAATTGACTGAAAGTCAAGTACAACAAGGAAAAGACGTGCTGACGAAAGAACGTGATGTGTTCGCGCAGAGCATACAAGAGTTAGAACGTACCGATATAGTGCGACACGGTATCGACACCAGAGAAGCTAAACCAATTAAGCAAAATGCATACAGGGCAGCATCAGATATAAAAAAGTTTATTAAGAAGGAAGTTGTGCAGCTTATGGAAAGGAGTTTAATCTGGGAATCGAAAAGCCCGTGGACGTCGCCGATCGTGGTCGTACCAAAGAAAGGAGGAAGACTACGATTATGTGTCGATTATTGCAAACTGAATACTGTAACTAAGAAGGATGCTTACTCTTGTCCCGAGTGGATGATCTGATCGAGACTTTCTCCAAGGCCAACTGGTTCGGCACCCTTGATTTAATGTCAGAATATTGGCAAGTAATGATGGAGAAAGGGGATTGTAAGAAGACCGCTTTTGTGATGAACTGGGGGACATATGAATTCAATGTTATGCCGTTTGGGTTGTGTAATGCCCCGGCAACATTTCAGAGACTGATGAATACGCTGCTGAGTGAATTCATAGGAAAGTTCGTAGTGGTGTATTTAGATGATGTAAACATTTACTCTGAAACTTTCGAAAGTCACGTGACGCATGTTAGTGCAGTGATCCAAAAGATGAAAGAAGCCAAATTGAAACTCAACTTCGAAAAATATGCTTTCTTTCGCCCGAGCATCACCTTCTTGGGACATGTCATAAGCCGGAGAGGTATTCGACCTGATAAAGGAAAGGTGGATAAAGTTAAGAACTTTCCTATATCAAAGAATTTAAAACAGTTAAGAGGGTTCGTAGGTTTAGCATCATATTACCGAAGATTTATTCCAGGCTTTGCGACAATCGCACGACCACTTCACGACTTGATGAAAAAGCATGTTAAATTCAAGTGGGAAACAGAGCAAAACCACACGTTTGAGGCATTGAAAATGGTACTTAGTTACCACACCGGTTCTAAGGTACTCCGACTTTGCGAAAATCTTTTTTGTGCATACTGATGCTTCTGGAGTTGGATTAGGCACAGTATTAGCCCAAAAAGATGATGAAAATAAGGAATACGTAGTATTATACGCTAGTAGGATGTTAAACAAGCATGAGAGAAATTATGCTGCCACGGAGCTGGAGTGTCTTGCAGTGTTGTGGGCAGTCAAACACTATCAGCATTATTATGGCATGAACCCCTTCGTAGTAGTGACCGACCACCTAGCATTGAAGTGGTTACGGACAACAAAACTATTAGGAAGACGTGTAAGATGGATTTTGAGACTACAACCTTTTAATTTTATGGTCGTACATCGCAATAGCAAGAAGCATAACAACGCTGATGCATTGTCACGTCTCTAAAACCAACACAAGTTAACCGATAAAGGGGAGTAAAAGGTAGAAGAAGTGGAAGTAGAGGAAACAAGTTAGTTAGACCACCGCAAAAAAAAAAAAAAAAAAAAAACAGACGAATAAATCCGAGAAACAGAATCCAGCCCAGGTTCCGGTGTCCTGGCAGAACCACGATAAAATCTACAAAAAAAAAATGGAGTCTACACCATTCAACCATCTTAAGTATTACTTGCAGCATCAAGAAGCGCCGCCAACACTTGACAAAGAAGAAAGGCAGCAATTGCAGAAAGAAAGTAAGAAATATGTTGTTGTGCTCAACGGCGAGTCTGTCGCTAATCCGGACCAAGACTCGTACTACGTTGGGAGCGTGGATCTATGTTGCTGGCGATACCAAAGGTACGTATGGTGATAATTATCTTAATCTTCCTTTATGTTTAACTAGTCTCTTCTTCTAATCCCTTCCTTACGGCACTATAAGGTCCTGGATTCTCTTTAAGACGACTAAAAGACAAATAAGGTAAGTTTATTAATTATCGTTACACAGGTACAAGCACTTGGGTTTTCAATGAATAGTATTTTATTAATTGATTCGCTCAGATACACGATAGATACACTATGTTTATGATCTATGATATGTTGCATCTATTTATATGCCTTGCGACGCGTCTCTAAATCTATCGTCGTGTAATGCAAAATTACTAAACTTCTACAAACTCTGTGCCCATCAATCATGCATGATTGATGCATGACTGATGCCCCATGTGGCATCGCGCCGGGCCCCACATGTCGCGTCATATCCCCCTACTATAATTTTTATGCTAACAATGTGTACAAGAACAGCATTTTATATAAAAAGAAAGGAAATAATGAAGAGTGCCTTTTGCACGTGATCCAATGGCATGAAATAGAACCTGTGTTATTCTTAACACATAGCCATCCATTAGGAGAACATTTCAACAGCGATACTATGCTAGCAAAAATCAGAGAAACATACTTTTGGCCACAAATGCACGATGACATACGCATGTATGTACAAACCTTTGGTATCGCCAGCGACATAGACCCACTCTCCCAACATAGCACAAGTCTTGGTCCGGATTAGCAACTGACTCGCCGTTGAGACCCAACAATAGGAAAGGATCTGGCTAGATGTAATGGAAGGTCTTTATATAATGGAAATAAGAAAAGTTTTAATAGTAGAAGTTCAAAGTATGTGTCAGATAATTTTTTTGAAATATAATAATGTTCTCTAAGCTTTTCTACATATAGTTTAAGATCCAGTAATTCTTGTTTTTCAATTAGTGGAAAGAAATGTTCATCTAATGGTTCAAGATCTCTTGGATTCTTGGAAAGGTCAGGTTTTTTGACAAAATACAATGTAAATAGAAGGTCAAAGTTGTAAAAAGCTCTTAAACTTCCAGTAATTATATTTGTATCTTTTGTAGAAGTTATTTATATGGTCTTGGAAAGTTGAACTTTGATTGCAACAGATATTTTACTTGGATCATCTGAAAGGGTAGAAAGGTTTTTCTTAATTATTTCTTTACAGGTTTTATATAGTTTTTTGTAGTTGATTTTTTGAAAGGTGGATTAAGAAAAAAGTGAAACCATATTCAAACAGTTGGGCAACTTGTTAGAATTTAATGTAGATAAGTCAGTTGATTTGAAGTAGGTTACAAATAATGCTTTATTAATAAGTACATTAATTTTTCCTGGTTGTCCTAATAATATATTCAGGGTTGTTAGAATTCAGATAATTATCATGAAACTTTTTTTTCAATTTTTCATACTCTTTTTGATATTGCCTTTTAATTAGATCCTCTTTGATAAAGGTCCTAAAGAAATTACAGTCTCTGTATTTAATTTTTAAGAATATATTTTTGAAAGATGTTCTTGGTAAACCAGTTAATTCATTTTTAATTTTGATAAAAAAATTAATAATTGCTTTAGCAAATCTTTTACAATGGTTTAATTTGTTGCAGAATTTTAAGATTCTGTTATGTTTATATGAAATGGCATTTTTAATATTAGATAGGAATTGGTTGACTTATTATTGATGGTTTCCAAAAAATTATTTGTTTCATCAGCCCAAAAAGCATTAAGAGATTTTTATAGTATCTTCTGATTGGATAAAAGAAGGGTAATCATCAATTTTCATATTGGAGTTGTTTGTTTGAGCTGGTTCTTGCATGGTTATGTGAAAAGGATTGTTATGAATTGGATTTGTCTGTAATATTGTCTGGTCATCTATATTTGCATAAGGGCTGGATTGATTGTTATTGTACTCAAGAGTAATTGCATATAAAGTGTTATTTTTATAATCAAACTGCATGCTATTGTTGTTAATTCTTCTCCAATTAGGGCAGGAATATTTGAAGGGGTATGGAGGTTTTAGTTTTTTGTTCCAAAGTGAAAGTTTTTGCTACTTTATCAATATTAATCTCAATTTTATTTCAAGAGATATAGTATATAGATAGTAATTGAGTTTTTGCTTGAGAAGTTTTTCATAATATCTATCCTGTTTTTGTCAAAAAGATTAAAGATATATTAATAATTAAAAAAGTAATTGAGAGCTTCTAAAGAAATTGGATTCAATAATATTGATTTTACTTCAGTAAAATAGTTGCCAAGTCTTTTTTTGTATGTTTCAAAAGATACTGATATTACTTTAATACTTTCATAGTTTTTTTCATGACAGTAGACTGAAGTAAGCCAGGCTTTAAAAGGGTTTTCAAATTTTGGAAGGTGGATGTATTCAATAGGAGATATGATAAAAATATTGTTGGTTTTGATATTTTTACAAATGATAATAACTAAACATTTCTTGATATCAGTACAAGAACATCAAGTATGTGGGGTGGCTGAAAAGTTTTACAAATCGATATGTAACTTGATGATTTGACTATAGAACCAAACATGGTTATGATTTTTTGAAAGCATCACTTCGATTAACTTGGGACAAAAAATTTGATTTAATTTGATTTACTCACTCTTGAAAAACTCTTTGTTGAAGTTACCTACCTAAAACAAATGGAAAATTCTACCCACGAACATCAACGTTACTATATTTTTGTTAAATGGAAAAATGGCACAGCTGCCACTGATATTCATCAAAAGTTGGTAGTAGCAGAAGGAGATAAAGCACTATCATTAAATACAGTTTATCACTGGATTGAGGCATTTGAGCATGGACAGCAAAGCGTTAAAGATGAAGTACACTCTGGATAGCCTAGTGAAGCAGTCACACCAACAACAATTGCATTAGTTGAACAATTTGTCAATGATGACCATCATATAACTACACAAAAATTAGCAGAACAAATTGGTATTTCCAGAGAAAGAATTGATTATATCCTTCATCAAGAACTTGGCATGAGGAAAATTTGCAAAAAATGGGTTCCACATGTGCTAACTGAAGAACATAGACAGAAAAGAGTTGACATATCCAGACAGCTTTTGCAAATTTTAGAAAGTGGTTATAAAAATATTATTACCGGCGATGAAACATGGATACATTATTACACAACTCCCAATAAGGAAGCTAACAAGGTTTGGCTTACGGCTGAGGAGGATCGGCCCCAAATTGTAAGAACCGCTTTAAATAGTAAGAAAAATATGTTCTGCATTTTCTTTTCTGTTAAAGGTGTTGTGGCTAAAATAGTAGTGCCAAAAGGTGTCACAGTTACTGGCAGTCTCTATACTGATAAGATTTTGCCAGAAGTTTTTTTGAAATATAAGGAAATAACAAAAAGAAGTATTGTTCGAAATGTTATGCTTTATCACGATAATGCTGCGCCACATACGTCAAAGGTGGTTACTGGGTATCTAAAAAAGAAAAATGTTAGTATTCTTCCTCACCCTCCGTACAGTCCCGACCTGGCACCCAGCGATTTTTTTCTGTTCCCTAGAATCAAAAAAGAACTCAAAAATAAAAAGTATAATAAGATTGAAAATCTTGCATGGGCCATTCAATCAATTACCTCAAATATATCAAAAGATGAGTACTATAGATCGTTTGAGGATTGGTATAGGAGGTTACAACTTTGCATAGATAGAGATAGTCATTACTTTGAAGGAATGAAATAGTTTATTTCGATGTTGTAACATAAGTTTTGAAAATAAAAACATTTTTGCATTACTTTTCAGCCACTTCACATAAATATATACAGATTCAATAGGTTAATTCTTGAAGGATAAGGACAATCCTTCAGGGTCTTTCAAGATTTTTTTGTGGAAAAAATTTTGGTTTTCTTTTATGGTTATTTTTTCAGATTTTGATGTAAGTGAGAAAGAGTTTGTTTTATTATTATTATAAGTCCAAAGAAAATAAATTAAACAAAATAATAATAATAAACTGTTGCAATTTCTTTCAATATAACTGAAGAATAAACAAAACTTACAAATTTAAATAAATTCTAATATGAAATTATATTTTATAATTACTTTATCAACTTAAAAAAAAGATATTATCAAAATATTTTTTTATTTTTGATAATAAAGTCTTTCACTTTTTTTAATACTTTACTTCTTGAAGACTGGTATTTTTCATTTGTTTACTTTTCTTTTTTCAAAAAACTTTATATATATTAATAACAAAATAAATAAAACTTTATCTATTTTTGTTAATGAAAAAACATTTATTGAAAAGAAAAACCTATTGAAAAAACACTCTTTACTATATTCTCCTTAGATCTGAAACTCTAAAAAATAAATTATTAATGAATATATTTTTCAAGCTTTATAAGTACCTTGAATTTATCATAAATAAACACTTTTGGCTAAGATAAGTAAATTCTATCCTTTCAGATATATGATTTTTTTTATTAATTATATATATAGATGGTAATACTTTCAAATATATTGATAAAAATTTTGATTTTTTTAAAAAATTTTACTTATTACAGTTTGATTTTAAAATTTTGTTACATTGGAAATTCTGGATTAAAATTTTAAGCTGGTTAATCAATACATAAAAAAAATATAAAAAAGACATATTTTTCATGTGTTTCATATTATATAATATTAAAACTAATAATGTAACTGAATAAAGCAAAAAAGCAAAATATTAAAATATTTTTTTGTTAAGAAATGATTATTTTTTTCTTGTACTTGTTTCTTTTCTTTTCAAAATCAAAAAAGATTTTTATTAAACTGTTGATTAATTTAAAAGAATTTTTATTTATTAGTATAAAATTTTTTTTCTTTTAATTTTTAATTTTTTCTTTTTAAAAAATAAACTTTTTTTACTTTTTAGAACTATAGAAATTATATAAAAATAATAATTATAAATGTAGACTGGCAATAACTTTTTAATTTATTTAGTATAGTATCTAGCTAAAAAAAAGTAATTTTTTATTTTTTATATTCTTATCTAGAGAGTCAAAGAATTTAAAAAGTCTAAAATAGTTAATATCATGCAGTAATAGTTTAATAAACCAGTTTTCTTGTAGTAATTTAGTTAATAAATAACTAAATAATATAAGTAATACAGTAGTCTTAATATTAAGGATTCAAATATTATATTGTTGACTTCTCTTTTGGTAAGTCTATTGCTTCTCTGAAACTTTTTTTACATTAAATCAGATAAGGTTTAAGTTTCTTTACTTAAGGTATATAATTTTTGTTTAGCCAAATCTTTGTTAATTTTTTTTTTCTTTCTATTGTTGCTTCTCTTGATAAAACTTTTATCATTTTCTTTTGTAGTCCCAATCATTCTATCTTGTGACAAGTACTGGATTAGGTAAGCTAATTAGTTTTTTATTTCTTCTTGCAATGTTGATCACATATCTTAATTAAAAAGTTTTTAATTAAGAAGCAACTTTATTAAGATTGACACTATATTTAATTTTTTTTGTTATATCTAATTTTTTCTCTCTTGTATATGTTGTACAGTGCCGGTCATAAGTAACTGTACCTCTTTTAAAAATTCAAATTTAATCCAATTGTTTTAAAAATGCCAGGACAAATAGTTTATCACAATTCCTAATCCTCCAAAATTTTTCAGATTTTTGTGATTGCTAGAACAAAATTTAGATGAGAAGCAAATTTTAGAGATTTTTTTT